>VWZE01006786.1:231212-285634 GCA_013396675.1 Eubucco bourcierii | reverse complement strand
GTTCAGTCCTGTGGTGCCCATAGAAAAAACAGACAAGGTTACTATAAGGCTACTATAAGGTGTCCTCGAAGCCTTCTCTTCTCCATGCTGAAGAGCCCCAAACAATAAGAAGTTCAGTCCTGTGGTGCCCATAGAAAAAACAGACAAGGTTACTATAAGGCTACTATAAGGTCTCCTCGAAGCCTTCTCTTCTCCATGCTGAAGAGCCCCAAACAATAAGAAGTTCAGTCCTGTGGTCCCCATAGAAAAAACAGACAACACAAAGCAGAAATATCATTAAAACTACTTCAAGAATCTTTTAGTACAATGGCAAGGAGATGATACCCTTGTGGATATCTTGTGTGGAAGAGTGAGGATATCAGCTGTAAGACAGGCTGGTGTCCCAAAACTCCAGTGGCGTCTGAGAAGGCAGTGACGTAACATCTTTTGCGAGTGTTCATTCAAGTTTGACACCAACTTGGTCAATAAGGCAGCATCACATGAAACAATACAATAAAAGAAGTTGGCCAGCTCAGCATATTAGCAATGGAAACTTTCATTTCTAGTTTACCAATCTGAATACAATTTAGACTGGAATCCAGCCAAATGTTCATAGGTCTACACGGAGTGGGGGTTCTATACCCAACTTCCTAGACAGCGCTGCTGAATTATCACCAAAGTTAGCCAAGCTGATTGCATTTTCAGGATTGGAAAGGTCATCATTACCTTTCTCTTTCACCTCTATTAGACTGTGAGGGATCTCAACAAGTGGTTTAGAAAGGGAAATTTCCCTCATTGTTGCCAAGCCTTTATCTCTTCCAGGAATAATCAACCTTAGTGGGTTTTAAACTCAAAATCTCTCACAAAATCCAAACATACTAAATCCCTTTATAAATCCACCTTGACCATTTAATCTACTAACAGACCTGCCACAGCCACACAGAAAACTGCTTCTGGGATGTGTGCAGCTTATTATCATGAAAGCTGTAAGCGAAGGGGGGGGGATGAAGGCAAGAGTCTCTCACAAATTGTTCCTCTTTCCATTTAGCTAGAAACTGAAAACACTGCATGAGCACATTTCAAAAAGGAAGAAATAATCCTCATTAAGAAAACTCCTTAATACAAAGAAAAAAAGTGGCTCCTTTTATGAATTTCTTTCTTCTCCTCAATGTACTGGCAAGTGTTCAGAACTGCTGGGTATTTATTTTCTTTATTTTCTTTTCTTTCTTCAGCTCTGACATTCAGGCACTTAGAGGATGTACGTTGAGGCTCCACATTGCAAATAGACCCCTTTGTTCAGAGGCATTTTATGGGCCTTGTTTCCAGAGACAGACAATGCTCTGACCTCTTGAACCATGGCTCCTTTAGCAAGAAGGATTTTCCCACCTATTAAGGACAAATTGGTAATACCAGCGAGAATCCTCGAATCAGGCACAGAAAACCATAATGCTATTTATGAGCGAGCAAAATAAGGGGAAGATTAAAGAACACTTTGAACTTTGAAATTAGCAATGAGCTTGCCATTTAAGTCTGACAGAACTCAGGGTTGTGCTAAATGATAAATACAGCAGTAATGAAAACCTCCCTCCTGTGCCATTCTACATGCTGCTTGCTCCCAGTTCATTTTCATACACCTCCTTCAAAACACCAGAACAACAAAAGATTACTTGAAAGCCACCACAGGTCTTGCAAATTCACTATGTTTATAATCTGAAGCAAGTTAATCTTCTACCCACGGCATTGCCAATATTTTGGATTTTGTCACAAAGCTTGCAATATTAGCATTATGTATAAAGCTTAAGCTTAAATTGTGTGATGAGAAGAGAATCTCATCTGGCATAAAAATACAACAAGCAGCTTGAGTGCGAGACCATTAAGAACAAAAACACAAATTATATGCAACCTTATTTTTTAATATATATAAGATTTGCAATTATTATGACACCCTCAGAATCTGAGTGCAAAGGTTATGAATTGATTTCATTCCCACACATGTCTGGGGTCTGACATTCCTGCATCTAATCTGTTTTCCTTGTAAGACTCTGCCCTGTCCACAAATCACAGGTGAAGGTGCCAAACGCGTAGCTGCAATTGTTTTAGGTGTGTATATTTTAATTACTGTTACAAAACTGACTTGTTTTTGCCTCAAGCCTTCACTCTTCAGGATCAAGAGGCGTGCATCATCAGCCAGTTGAAGTGCAAAATTTATTCTTCAGTCAGAAGTCTATCTCAAAGTGTGCAACACAGACCTTGGGTATTATGATGGGGGATAAGACTATAAATGTATTCTTTAGTTTCTACACGTCTGCGCTCTAATAGTCTAAGTTTTTATATTCTGCTTGACAAGCGTAGGGCAACATGTCACGGCACAAAAAAATCCTAAAGGCTTAACTATGTCATGTTTTGGAAAATCTGTCAATGGACATGTAAAGAATTATCCACAGCACTGAGGACCTCTCCTGCGTGCATAAGGCTTAAACCTTCATTTCTGAATGCATGAAGATGAGGCCAGACCCTTCTCATTGGTGAAAGCACATAAGCATAACCTTGAACATAGGGAGTTCCACCTAAACATGAGAAGGAACATTCTTTACTTTGAGGGTGCCAGAGCACTGGAATGGACTGCCCAGAAAGTTGGTGGAGTCTGCATCTCTGGAGTCTTTCAAGGTCTGCCTGGTAGGCATGTTGCTGTGTGATTTGCTTTAGGTGATCCTAGTCTGGCAGGAGGGTTGCACTTGATGATCTTCTCAGGTCCCTTCCAACCTTCTGTTTCAGGTGGGACTTTTCCCATTCAGATTCCTTCTATGATCACTCCTCAACAGGCGACCTGTTCAACTGTGCAGACCAGTTGTTCTGGATGATAATGTAGATTTCTACCTAATGTGCATTTCTGCAAATAGAATATTATTGGCATTTAAAAATCTTCTGGTAATTTGTCATTGACAAATGTAAGGACACCTACTCCAGTACGACAGCCAGGCTCACTTCCTGATTCATTGGATAAACCATAAGATGATCCTGGACACCCTTGCTGAAGTGCTTGCTATGGGAGGCAACGCAGCAAAAACATCTGACAGTCTACACAATCAGTGGTACTTGCAGGGCCAAGTAGCTGGGGCACCAAATCTCAGTCCTCTGATAAATGACAGACCTGCACCTCAAACAGTGTCTAATTGCAAAGCAAGAGCAAGTAACAATCACCCTTTGGCTTGAAAAGATTAAAGTTATATGAGTACAAGAAAAAGGTTCTTAAAAAAAATAAAAATAATAATTTCCAAATACAGAGTTATGAAAGAATGAAATGGCAATTATCAAAATCCAGATGTAAAAGAAGAAAAATATTAATTTAAAATCTGTGGATCTGAATGTGTCAAAATACAAGCAAAGGGGAACTACTGAATTTTTAAGGAATAGAGAATTGTATGTAAAGTTTTACTGCTAACTATGTTGTGTCTCAGTAGGGAATGGCACTGTCCATTTAAGGGAAGAAAATGATCTGGAGAACTACTAACTCCACATGGCTGTTACTTTACTGTTAGAGCACACCAGAAACTACATACAGAAAGAAACTGAAAGGCCAGAGCTCTTTTAATGATCGTTTTAGAGCTGGACAGCAGCAGAGTACACTCTGTGACACAGGGTTTATCTCTCGGGTCACAAACAAGTGTAGTGCTTTGCAAGACGGATGGCACTGGCAAAGGCGTCACCCGGGCAGGCCGCAGAGACAGACATCTCCCTCTCCCTGAATCTTCCATTTAACAGCAAAATGCTACCCTTCCAGTGTTCAGCTGCAGAGCAGCTACAGTAGAATAATTCATCAGGCAACCCCTTTAAGCATCTCTCAGGTATCAGTAAATAGGAATGTCTCAGTGGAGGACAAACAATTGTAGGTCCCTACCTCCTCCCGAATCTAAGTTCCCTGGAAGAATTGTGTGCTCTCTACTGGGCACAGATGTTAAATGTCAATGATCAGCATAATCTTCATTGGAAACAGGCTTGTCTGGAGGAAATCTGCAGACCTTTGCCACCTGCAGGGCAGTAAATACTTATTTAATTATTTTTTTTTTTAGAATCTTTCAGAATAATACAGAGATTAGGCCACTACTGACTCAACCACAAGCCTCCTACAAAACACAGAAGCCTTGAGTATTTTCAGCATCAAAGTAATAATTGCAGAGGTTATTTTAAAAAGATATCTGAAAGATTTGGTCATTGAATTGCTTTTTGTGATTGTTCAGCATCAGTTTTCTCTACCACGCCAAGGCATCTCCCTTTGTGGCCCCTGCCAGGTGCAACATCTTTACAAAGTATGTTCTCCATTAGGCTAACCACAAAACACTTTCCCCCTGTTGTTTACCTCTGTTTTCTTAACCTCTCACTTTCTGCATTTCATTATTCTAACTAAATAAAGCAGAGCTGTATTTTTGAAACATGTTTGTAAGGGAAGATAAAGGATCTGTTCGCTCCTTTGGTAGAGATGGAAGTTCTTTGCTCTCCTGGGTCACTAACTAGTGCAGAGATCCATCCACACAGGTTAAAGAAAACTCTCTCTCTCTCTTGAAACAGCAATAGAATGAAATACAGAGCCTTTATCTCAGCTTCTCTATAGAGTTAATCCATTAACTCTCCTTTCCCTTCTGCCTCTTTTCTTTGAATTTCTAGGTCAAGCTACCAGGTTTTGTTCTGCTAACCAAAAGAGAGAGGATTTACCACGGCTTCCAAGGCGTGCTAAGAAGCAACCACAGCTTTTACAAAACTTACCATGTAGAAAGTCATGTTCAAAAGACGTCTGCAAGGGAGAGATGCAGAAGGCTGCAAGTGAGCAGTGGAAGACAGTGAGCTAAGCCACGCAGGACCTTCAAGGCAGCAGAGGTCAGATGGGCAGGGTGTCCCAGGGGGCTGAAACCTGAATTCTCAGCAGGCACTGGTATCCAGCATGGAGATGCCTGCAGATAGCTACAAACATCAGTGTGTGTGATGGTGCCCACAGATTCACTGCAATGGTGCTGGGAAAGGTCTGCTGGGAGCATTGATAAAAGGTTTTCTTTAGTCTGTTTCTTTAAGATCCTTATTCAGACTACCACTCATTTGAGGCTAACTATCACCCAGTTTGGAGAGAGTAAACCCATAGATTTTCCATTTCTTGCATTTTTAAACTATATGGCAAGGCACAGGATGAGTGCATTTCCAGTATCTGCTGGTAGCTCTCTCTGCTGGCATTCTACAATCTCTCCAACTGTTTTCTAGCCACCACAGACTCTTCCCTTCCCTTTCCTCTGTACTTCTCCCCCTCTTTATTTCAAAGTCTGTCGGGAGCCTAAAAGGTGGGAACATCCTCATTACCATTCTAGATGCAAAGTTGTCTTTTATGTCACTACCCAGACAATATTATCTTTATTTCAACACCTCTGAATACTCTCATTAGGCTGTTTCCTCTCAGGTCTGTGATTTGTTTTCTGCTGTAGCTAAATGTCATAAAAAGGCAGCATTACCAGGTAGAAAACCTTTCCCAGCCATCTCTCCAGTCGCCTTTGATGTAGCACGCTGGGTTTCTATGAAAGCTGCTAGACAGAAGATAGCTGCTTGGTAGACACACATTCTGCTGCTGTATGCCTTTAAAAAAATCCCCAACCAGCCCCCAGCTTTTCCCTCCCCATGCAAATTCCCATTCTGAATGACAGTTAGTCTTCCCCTGTTATCTGCATGAAATGCAAGGGCATGTGTACCAATAAGGTTATCAGTTACACTTAAAAATTTTTGCATTTTAATCCAATTTGTCACCCTTCACACCCGCTTATTTTAATGAATGTACAAGCAGCCATGTTTGCTAATCTGATCCATTATGCTGGGAGTTCAAGATTTATGGGAAAAGTTGCTTTTATGTCTCTTTTCAGGAGAACATGCAGAGTATAAATGTTTTCCACAGGAGCCCTCTGTTCCTGAGGTAACTGGTCTTACTGAGCTAAGTGGTCCATTTAGATTCACGTTCTTCAGCTGACTAAGCCATCCACACAATGTTTGTGTTAACTGGAACAAAACCAGACGTGTCCTCAGCAGCCTCACACATCCTTTTCTAAGGACACTTCTGCTGGTGCACCTCTGCTAGACAGACTGCCCCAGAAGTAGTGCTCTACAAGTCAAGCTGAGTTGTTCAAACGTGGGCTGACCTGCCCCTTTCACATGCTCAGATTCTAACTTGAAATCCTGCTAGTAATAGAGATGAGATGGTTTGGGAGTTCCCCGCCCCCCTACACTTTCTAAAATGACCCAGACTAGACTCAGCCAGATGGAAGTTAAGGACTGAAGCTCTATTTACAGCTCAGCACAATGTACAAGCAGAGATATACACTATAGACAGGAATAGTTACAGAAATATACAAGTTAAAAGTAATACAGAAACACAACTCCCCTCCCAGAAATGAGAGTCCCTAGGAGGGGCTCCCAACCACCCTTCCACCTTCTTCCCAACCCTCTACCTTACCCCAGGGTTTTCCTTACGTGCAAGGTGAATTTAAAGGATCGGCCAGGGGAGGTTAGAGGGAAAGTGGTTAGTTAGGTCACTCAGCAGAGAGGAGAGGACCTACTGGCTCCCAGAGAGAGAGACCAAGAGACTGAATTATCTATGTTTGTGTTCTTATTCTTATACATCTCAGCAAGCCTATGAGTGAAGTAGACATCATCATTTTTTTTTCTTTTCACAGCCTATAACATAATTTTCTCCATTAAATATTCCGATTAGCCTCAAATCTTCACATGGAAGCTAGTGAACTGTGAGATGCAAACCCACTATCACAGAATCACTGAATCACAGAATTAAATTGAGGCTGGAATAGACCTCTGAGATCATCAAATCCAACCTATGACCTCACACCACCACATCGACCAGACCATGTCACTAAGTGCCACATCCAATATTTCCTTAAACACCTCCAGGGATGACAACACTTCCCTGAGCAGTCCACTCCAGTGTCTAATTACCCTTTCCAAGAGGAAGCTCTTCCTAACATTCAACCTAAACCTCTTCTCACACAGCTTCAGGCCATGGCCTCTTGTCCAAAGTTGCCTGGGAGAAGAGCCCAACCTCTGCCTTACTGCAACTTCCCTTTGGGTTGTTGTAGAGTGTGGTAAGGTCCCCCCTGAGTCTCCACTTCTCCAGGCTGAACAAACTCATCTCCCTCAGCCTCTCCTCATAGGACTTTCCCTCCAGTCACTTCCCTAGTCTCGTCACTGTCCTCTCAGCATCTCAATATCTTTCAGTGAGAGGCCCAAAACTGCACACAGTACTCAAGGTGAGGCCTCACCAGTGCCGAATACAGGGGCAGAATTACATCCCTAGTCCTGCTGGCCACACTATTCCTGACACAAGCCAAGTTGCCACTGTCTTTCCGTGCCACCTGGGTGCACTGCTGGCTCATGCCCAGCTGGTTGTCAACCAGCACTTCCAGGTCACTCTCTGCCAGGCTGCTCTTCATGCTCTTCAGCCACTCATCCCCCAGTCTCTACTGCTGCATATGGTTATTGTGGCCAAAGTGCAGGACCCTGCACTTTGGCGCTGTTAAAGCCATTGAAGCTTTGCTAACAGAAGAGCTGTAAGCTCCAGTCTGCACATTTGCACACACTTATTGATGCAAAAAGACTAATACAGAGGTTCCTGTTCAGCTTGACTTTTCTCTCATTGCAACTGAGCTTATTAGACGATGCAAGATGTCAGCTAATACCTTCCACCTCCTGTACTTTCTGTGCTAAAGACAGGAATGAAATGAGGAAATGGTAGCTTTAGATTTTCACTTGATTGAACTTCACATTGGTTGGCAGGGATTTGCTTCACCATCAATATTAAGTATCATTTGAACAAACAAAACATCCTTCATTGAAGGAACTAAGAAGTTTTAGCCGTTGTGGTGCAGGTCAGTCAGAAATACCTCCAAAAGGGCACTGGGTCACCACTGCTTGCATTATCATAACTCAAGCATTATCTGTGTGTAACTAAACTGAATAATCCATGAGGCAATCCCTAAAGGTAAATATCTCATGAAGATGCAAAATTCTCTAAAAGGTTTTCATCTAAAAGAGCACAGCTTCCAGGAACAGGAATCTTAACTGCTCAGCTGCCCCTCTTTCACCTTTGGTGAATACAGAAGACATTTAACTAACCACACCATGGAGCTGTGGGTGTGAGATCACAGAAAAGTCTGGGTTGGAAGTGACCTCCAAAGTCATCCCCTCTTGCCATGGGCAGGGGCATCCTTTACTAGATTGAGTTGTTTAAAGCCCAGTACAACTTCACTTGGAAGACTTCCAGAGAGAGAGCATCCCCAACTTCACTAGGCAAAAAGTTCCACTGCTTCACCAGCCTAAAAGCAAAGAATTCCTCCCTTATGTCTAATCTAAGCCTACCCACTTTTGAGTTTAAAGCTATTATCCACTGTCCTGTCATTACAGACCTTGGGTAAAAACTCTTTCTCCATCTCTCTCATAGGCTCCCTTTAATATATTGAAAGACCATAGTAAGGTCTCCTCATGGCCTTCTCTTCTCCAGGCTGAACAAATCAAACTCTCTCAGCCTTTCTTCAGAGGAGAGGTGTTTCAGCCCTCTGATCATTTTCATGGCCTTCCTTTGGACCCAGTCCAACAGGTTCATGCCTTTTCTGTGCTGGGGATCCCAAACCTGGACACAGCACTCCAGATGGGGTCTCACGAGAGCTTAGTGGGAGAATCACCTCCCTCAACCTGCCGTCCACACTTTTGCAGTTGGCTTTCTGGGCTGCAAGCGCACACTGCTGGTTCGTATTTAATTTTTCATCTACCAATATCCCCACGCCCTTCTCTGCAGAGCTGCAACAGCCATAATTTCTCTTTACTATCCAGTGCCTGCATTCGAGGTAGGAACTTCTAAAGGTTTTGAACCAAATACAAGATAATGTGGCGTGATGAAAAGTCTTAAGTAGGTGGCAAACAAATTATCCCGCTCATCTCAAACAGAAGAGGAATAAAATTTTTATACCATCCACTACACTGCTCTATTTTAGGCTTTTTAAAAGAGTTCTGAGGTATTTTATTGGTGCTATTTTCCATATGGCCTATAAAACCAGGTCACCTTAATACTCTTAAGGCCAACTGTGCATGCCCTGGAAGCAAAGGGAAATTGTAACTGCTGTATTTTAAAACTTGTAACATCCCTAAAATAGTTCTTAAACATATAAAAATGGTGTTTTATTAAAATTCCAGATATGTTGGCACTTCCCAGGATCAGAAGCAAATATGTGCATTCCAGCAACATTATTTTTCCCATAAAAGTGCCTTTTCGTAGCCCTTGTAATTTTGGAAATTACCTCATGCAGGCAAGGTTATTATCTGGAAAAGAAATGTGCAGCTCATGCTTATGTTCCATGGGTAGCCCCTGCCTCACACAGTTGTAACCACTTGGGCAAATACTTGTGCCTCTGAAGAATCACATTCACTTCATTATTACTCTCTGCATGTTGCCCTTCCTGCATATAATGAATTTGAGGCCAAGATCAGAGTCACGGGGGAACATAAAAAAGAAAAAAAAAGAAAGAAAAAAAAATCTATAAAGATTCTCAACCATAACAATGGTGAGAGGAGCAGAAAACAGACAAGATTAAAGGAGCGTAAAAGGTACTATCCAAGGGATCTAAGGTTTGCACAAAAACGCATGTGTGTGTGAGGCACTACTCAACAAGGGATTTAGATTATAGTATGCAGAAGCACACTTACATAAAGAAAAACAAACAAGGCTGTATGTGCAGGACTAATGGTGTTATTACCTCAACTTTGAGCATAAAAACATGTGGAGAGAAGCATTCTCAGTGTTTTTTATCATGCTGCATGCTCAGAGCATAGAAAGAAGTGCTAGGAAGAAAATGCCATATATAACAGCAAGGTTCAGAGGGCCCTCTTTCTACTGAACTATAAAGACTACAAATCAAAAGTATTTGTCTTAAATGTTTTTTCAGAGCTGGACACCTTTTCTTGCAGAGGTCATAGAATAAACCAGGTAAAAGGTCTTCAAGGAGTCGTACTGTAAGCACCAAGCCAGTCTCTGTTGGAGGGTGCAAAATCACTTCTTGTCACGGAAGTACTTCCATGACAAATTTCAGGTTCTTGTTCGCACAATCCTATTGATAACTACAGAGCTCTGAAAAACTCCACACACTGTCTTCACAGTATCACAAAGGTTGGAAGAGACCTCAAAGATCATCAAATCCAACCCATTACCACAGCCCTCAAGACCAGACCATGGCACCAAGTGCCACATCCAAACTCGCCTTGAACACCTCCAGGGACCGTGACTCCACCACCTCCCTGGGCAGCCCATTCCAGCAGCCAATGACTCTCTCAGTGAAGAACTTTCTCCTCACCTCAAGCCTAAACTTCCCCTGGCACAGCTTGAGACTGTGTCCTCTTGTCTTCAGACATTTAATTCACCCCTTTTATACTCAAGTGAAGTCTCCCTGCAATTTCTCCTGAAATAATTACCTTTGGTGGAAAGGAAGGCCAATAATTTAATGTGGAGCTTGATGATGTAAGCAAAATTAAGTGACTGCAAGCAGGTTCTTAAACTGAGAGCACCCAGGTAACTGCAGGTCCTAAAGGAACCGACACCACAAACACATATCAAAAGCACACATGTAACAGTCCACGTAACAGGTGTGTGCCATTCTCCCTTTTCACACATAGGAATGTACTGCAGTTCCAGCTGGCTGGAAGTTGCTCTGCCATATGCCTTGGAGATCTTCACTCTGGTAAAAGATTCAGACACTGCTCACCAGAGGCGAGGGTGTTACATAAACATATACCCACAAGCACACATACTCAGCTGTGCCTTTCAACACAAGACACTATAAAATGAACCTGTCCTTGATTCATTACACACTTCCTTTCTATTCTTCAAGAACAGAGCTTCAAATTCGCAGAAGCAGCCTGACACACAAAATCAGTGTGGGTTGGAAGCAAGAGGATGAGTTCAGTATGATAGAAAAGTACTTAATTCGTTTTCTTGTGAAGTCTGAAATGAGACAAGCTAATTATATGTGGGGAACGTGCCCTATCCTTGAAGACAATGAGTATTAACAGATTTAACAAAAAAAAAACATGTCAGCAATGCATTTTCCAAAAGTTAGACTGAAGTTGCACACGTAAAAACCTCTGTTTTGATCTGAAGGAGCACCAAAAAGTTAATATTTGCGTGTTGACAGATCACTTAAAGAGCCCAGAAACATGAAAGGCTACCAGAAACTCAGCTGGGTTTACAGACAAGCTCAAAGAGTGCGGTCATGTCATAGTGAGAGAGAAAGAAAAGAAAACAGGGCCCATTTCTAGAGTCATCTTTGGCTTGTGAAACTTTAAAGAAGGTTCACTTGCTTGGTATAGGAAACAGGATATGGGCAATGTACTGGATTGTTTTTTTGAGTGCTTCAGGGACACATGGTTCCAAATTCCAACTGTCACATAATCCCTGCAGTCAACTGAAGGAGCAAAGCAGCACTGCACGCCCATTGCCCCTGCAGCCTTTGGAAATAACCAAGCCCCTTGAAAATTCCTGGCTAAATATTTTGTCTAAGTAAGGACAAACTTCTCACTCTTCACTTTCAGGAGACCTTACCAGCTGCCAAAGCTAGGTCCCAAAAGGTGAACTCCAAGCTCTACTTTTGGACACTGAAAGTGCCCTCATAAGCACAGATCCCACTAAGACCAGTGTGAGAAACAGATGTCTCATCCTTCTGAAAACATCAGGTTGGATATCAGTGGAACAATGATAACTGAAAACTTTCAGAGGAGGAATAAAGCTACTGTGCTTTCTATAGAAAATAAGATCAAATAATAAAAATGATGATTAGGAACAGGCATTGTTGTTAACATCAGCAAATATCTGTAGGAGTGGCAAATCTATTGTGCAATAATGGAGGTGAAACCCTTTTTTAAAGAACTTTGTATTTACATATCTTCATTAATAGTGAAATGCATTAATGAGCAAGAGCTGGTGCAGCAGGGAACCTCTCAGAGGCTCTCCGGGGATCAATTAAGATAGACTTATTTGAAATAAAGCTGTTTAAAAGGACACATACAATGTAATCCAGGGCAAGGGAAATTCCCTGTTTACAGAAATGGTTATTCCTCAGACCAAGTTCTGGTGAGATTTCTACAACTGTTTTAGAAGTAAATTATAATTAAAATGCTAAAAGAGGCCCAAACTGCAATTTTTCCACTTGGCTGCTTAATGCCTCATGAAATGAAGGACTACATCCACCTGAAAAGGTGACCTTGCAAAACACAGACTTTCACATGTGAAGTGGTGACAATCATATTTTTTGCCAAAAATCTGCCTCCAACAAGGTCCACATTTACCTGATGTGATGGTTTGGGAGTTCCCTGCCATCCCACACTTTGTAAAACGACCCAAACTAGAACTCAGTCAGCTGGAAGTTAAGGACTGAAGCTCTATTTACAGCTCAGCACAATGTACAAGCAGAGATATACACTATAGACAGGAATAGTTACAGAAATAGACAAGTTAATACAGAAACACAATTCCCCTCCCAGAAATCAGAGACCCCAGAAGGGGCTCCCAACCACCCTTCCACCTTCTCCCCACCCCTGTACCTTACCCCAAGGTTTGCCTTATGTGCAAGGTGAGTTTGAAGGATCGGCCAGGGGGGTTAGAAGAAAAGCAGTTAGTGAAGATTAATCGGAATAAAGAAGCCAGAAGCTGCTAGACTGCCCGAGATGCTGTGCCCCTACAGACAGACTGACTTATCTAATGTTTTGATTTCCTCTCTTAAACATCTCAGCAAGCCTATGAGTGAAGTAGACATCACTATGTTTTCCTTTCACAGCCTATAGTATAATTTTCTCTATTAAATTATTCCAATTAGCCTCAAACCAGCAGACCTGAGAACAGAGACTGCTGAACACAGGTATTACTGGATACATGGCAGATACCAGCAGCAATAAAATCTGCTGGTGAATCAGGACATGGCATGACTTAGTCTAAATATTAACCTTGGAAAAGTTTACTTGAGGGGGCATCCCCAATGTGCTGGTTTAAGGCTCAGTGAAATATTCTAATGAAGGAAATTAGATCATTCGTTGTAAAAAGAAAATAATGATAAAGTCTACATCATTCATTGGTTTGCTAAAAGGTATAAAAAGCCAGTATATAAACAATTCTTGCTCCTTTGCTCTGGAGTGCTAGCTCTCTTTGCTCATCTTTAATCTCTTCCACTAACTTTGGCTGACCAGATAACTTGTAAGCCCTGTTGGTTGTTTTCTGCCTGGGAGGGAGAAAGAGAGAGGGGCGTTGGGCCCCTTCTGGACTTTCTTTGTCTGGGAGGGGAAGTTTGGATTTCTGTATTATTTCTAAATTGTATACAGTCATAAATACTTGTAAATACATTGTGTATATATGCTTGTAAATTTAGCTTTGCTGTAAATATAGCTTTATCTTACTTCCAATCCATCTGGGTTGGTCTGGTAAATTTCAACTGGGCAGGGGAAGAAGTTCCCAACCCACTACACTCAAAGGTCCTAAGTAAGACTCGTTCTCCTGCCAAAAAGTGCTGTGCAAACAGTATAATTAGGAGATGACCTCTGCTGCCAGAGGCAGGCCACTTCACAACTTGGTCTATCTCCACCAAATCACTGTAAAGGAGATATGTCCCAATCTTCAAGATGTCTACTGCAGTTTCTCTTATTGAAATGCTAGACATTCTTTTCCATAGACTGCTCTAGGTAGTATTTGAGTTAATCTTCTAATTAATCCACTTGGTGATATCATTAATCAAAGACAGATTCTGTGATTCTGCCCTGCTTATTACAAGACCCCTTACATTTCCACTCCACTCACTAGATTTAATTAACAGTGTAGCTGGTTGAAGCTCCTTTCTCTTCTGTCCTACAAAGATTGATGTTACTTTTGCTGTGAACATCTATAACAACTCTTGCTTCCACCAGCTAGGACACATTTACTCACATTTCACAAGATGGTAGCTGAAGAAGTGAGAGCTCTCAAGTTAGAGAGATCTCACATGAGTTAGTGTGGAAGCCAGGTTGGGAGAAGAACGAAGAGATGCTCTCTGGTGGTATATAGCTGTCCAACTTGAAATCTATGATTAGTTTCCCATAATGCCTCCTTTTTAGAGTATCATTATCACATTATAATTTACAATCAGCCTCACCAGTTGCATTAGCAGTTGCATTAGCAAGTTTCTAAAAAGAACACTGTAGCAGGAAATGTCAATTAAAAACGTGTTAAAACACAGCCTCAGACTGCAGTGTTACAAGAGGCAGCTGGGTTCCAGTCCCAACCTGCTGGAGAAAGGTGGCACGTGCAGCCTCCACAACTTTTTCAGCACCTTTCAGGTTTAAGGAAAGAAATATCCCAAAGAACCCCAAAGAGAGCTTCTTTCTGCACTGAAAGATGATTTCTAAGATGCAAGAACAGAGGGGACAATTGGAGGACTTGAGCGTCTGCCCTACAAAGAGAGACCGAGAAACCTGGGGCTGTTTGGTCTGGAGAAGAGAAGACTGAGAGGAGATCTGATCGACGTGTGCAAATATCTGAGGGTTGGGTGTCAAGTAGAGGGAGCCAATCTCTTTTTGCTGGCCAGCAGCAGTAAGACAAGGAGAAACACCTACAAACTCGAACACAGAAGGTTTCATGTCACCATGACAAGAAACTTCTTTACAATGAGAGTGACATAGCACTGGAACTGCCCAGGCTGCCCAGAAAGGTTGTGTAGTCTCCTTCTCTGGAGACTTTCAAAGCCCACCTGGATGTGTTCCTGTGTGAACTACCTCAGGGGATCTTGCCTTGGCAGTGAGGTTGGAGTCTATGATCTTTGGAGGTCCCTTCCAAACTCTAAGGGTCTTTGATTACAAGAAGATAGCAAATTGTTCTGAGGACACGAGAAAGCAGTAGATCTCTCTCAGCTACCGGAGACTGCAAGGATTGCACATATTTCTTTGCTTAGGTATAGGTACCTCATCACTACATGAAGGCTGAGATCATAAATCCTGCATACTGTATCTGCACCCATCTTCCAGACCATTGAAACTAACAAAGAAACCCCACGACCCACCAACACCATCCTAATTTGCATTAAATTAGTTTATGTAAATGTAACCAAGCAGGATTAGGATTGCAAATTGGAGACTTCAAGCTAAACTCCTTCCCATGTACCTGAAAAAAAAACAAGGCTCCACAGAAAGCAAGACCCCTGTAGCAAATCGTTTGTAGCAACATTTAACCTCAAGTGGATTTTATCCTCTGAGCAGGAAAGCAAAAGGAGAGTGGGAAAAGGCTTATGCTGACAGTGCTGATGGTCCATTAACTACAGCAGTTCTGCTGCCTGAATGATCAAACTCAGGTTTAACAGTAGCACCATCTTCTCACTTTACAAGGAAGGAACAGAAGGGACTTGATCCAGCTTATAAATTTCGAGCTTTCAGACTGACAAGAAACAACTCATTAAGGGAGACCGAAGATCTGAAGGAATTAGTAGCATTACTGACTTACCACATCACCTAAACATAACCTCCAGGTTCCCTAATTGCTCTTGTGTTTCTCTTCACACCACTTGTGCAAAAGAATCAGGGATATTAAGACCACTTTCACATACTTGATGAAAAGAATACAAACTATATGAGCTGAAAGCCTTTAGAAGCCCTATAGGTTTATGGAAGGAAAAAAAGAAGTGAGGTCATTATGCTCTGGTATTCTTCTCAGCTGCCCTCAGTGGGTATCAGTCATCATTACAGCACTCTGAATCATAATGGACTCCAACAGTTTAATAATGATTGCAACACCCTTCCTAATGAGGTTGGTGCTGCCCTCTGATGTGAATATTCATAAAATTGGGCTGGTAATGGGTTCTGTCTTGATTAGCAGGCTGTGGTTCTGTATCAAGTTTGAGAGACATCTTTTGATGCAAGAAAAAAAAATTAAATTAAATCCTTGCTTCAAGCAGAGTAAATGAATTTGACTTTAGGTGATCAAGAGGGGAAAAACTTCTAATTAGAGACGCAAGCAATCATCTTGTTCAGTGTTCTTTCAAAGAAGGGCTATAGGGACGCAGAATCCTAATAAACCTTCCCTCAATCACCTTTTAGATAAATGTTAAGGATTAAAATTAAATGTAATTAAAGTTTGTTAATCTGATGTGGTTTCCACTGATAGTCCTTAATTTTTTTTTTCTTGGCCCTGTTATCCTTTGCTTAATTCCTGAGTCCTTCTCCTCTTCCTACCAGTGTCATCTCATCCAGCAGGTAAAGCAGAAAGGGAAGCTGCTGCTTGGGATATCAGATCCTGGTTGCAATTAAATCAATGGATTGTCACTTGCTCAGGCCACACTGCCCCCACACTCCATATGGCAGGCACAGCTGCACCTGCTTTTGAACATGGGTGCTTTCACAGCTTCCACCACCACAGATAGGAAATACCTCCAAAATAATTAAAATACCAACACTTCTGTTTCTTTTTTTTTTTTTTTTTTAAGGAAGATGGGGGCACCTATCCCCTCTTTGCCATCACTGATAATGTCAGCTCATCACTAGAAAAGTAAATGGAATTGCTCACTAAATATTAGGATTTAACTGAATAGCAAAAGACTTCCATTTCTTCCCAGGTCCAGAATGAGGCCATTACACCCTCCAGGATGTCCTTGAAGCCAGCCGACCCACAGAGCTGGAATTCATGGAATTACCCTTATAAGTAAGAAGTTTCCTGCCTAATAAAACAAAAATTGCAGCTACCCTGCTGCTAATCTAGCCAGGCGGAAAGAGCTAAAGCTTCCACTCACTTTTGGAAAGAAAAACTAAATATTTATCCCTCTTTGTTCATGCAAGATATGCGCTGCACAATAAAATAAAAAAAAAAAACCAAACCCAACAAAACACAAAATGAGCAAAAAACAGAACCAGCCTATCTGTTCACCAATTAAAAATGGACTATATTGAGGCTTTAATGATAATAATGATGCTGATGATTAAGCTTTTCACTCCAATGGTAGAGTCACAGCAGAAAGGAGCTTGCAGTGAGGAAGGGATTTCTAGCCAAACGATGGGATGAGAGGAGAAAGAAAAGGAAGAACTGGAAGTGACTCCCAGGGGTAAGGAGGTGTCTCAGTCACTGTACAGAGCCTTATACAGATGCAGAATACTTTTAAACCTCTAATAAGGTGTTGCTTTGAGCTGCCAATATCGCTTCACATATTGTGTATCTATATGGCAGGGAGGAGTCTGTCAAAAACAAAGAACAAACAACATCTAAGGCAGGTTTTTTCCTGCTCTTGTCCACTTGTAATCAGCCAGAATTAACTTAAGTGAAATATGCCTTCCTGTCCTACCTGGATGCTCAAAAGCATGATGAAATCATGAATTCATTACTGAATTTAGCCCTCTCTGCCCTCCCACCCTGACTTTCCTTCATTAGTGCAGACCATTCCCTTCCTCTCCAATGCTTTGGAGAGACAGAAAACGCCATTTGTGGCAGTGCTGTTTGCTCCTCCTGGGCAGTGACATTTTAAAACGCCCAGCACGTAGGTGCTCAATTGCAAGAGCACTTGGTATCTCAGCCAGCAGCTGCTGTGTCACTGCCAGGCCTCTCCTGCACCAGACCTGTCACTGGCCTCCGCAGCTCGGTGCCAAGCCTGAGACCACCAGGGGCCATCAAGCAGATGGCTTATCTCAAAGCCTAATTATCGGCGCTGACTGAAAAGCCTGCAGCCAAGACCAGCGTGGGGCAGGGCTTTGCTGGGTTACTGTTTAGGGAAAACGGTGGTGAAATAGGATGGGATAAGGATGGATGACTGAGACTTTCCTGCCAGGCTCCTGGTGCATTGCAAGGTGTTGGGGAAAGTAGGGCTGAGTTCTGGTCTGGGTTCTCCTGACATCTGGCTCGTTGTGAACATCACTCTAGGAAACACAAAACGTGTTTTACAGACAGAGAAACTAAATCAAAATCCTCCCAGCATTCTCTTCAGGTTTCACAGCAAACGGTGCAGCAAGAACTAATACTTCCCTCTCTGTTCTGTCCACAGAAAGCACTGCATGCTGCACTGAGCTGCACAGACCATCCTCAATCTGAGCTGACAGCTCAAAACAGTTTCCAACCCTACCTTTCTTTTTTTTTTTTTCCCCCCCCTGAGTTTGCAGCCAGAACAATCCCAAATAAGTGAGCTAGCAACTCANCTTCCTTTCTTTTTTTTTTTTTTCCCCCCTCTGAGTTTGCAGTCAGAACAATCCCAAATAAGTGAGCTAGCAACTCAATTTCAACCACACCTGCTTTGTTCACTTTTAGAAAGAACAGCAACGAAGGCAGCCCTATTAGGCATGCAACATCAACCAAGCAGTTCTGGGGTTTGTTTTTACATCTAGGTAACTTAGAGCTAAATCTGAGCTCAGACTAAGAAGGCAGTAAGACTGAATCAAGATGAATACAGCCCAGTATGTCTGACACCCCTCTGCCAAGAAAATGGCTTCAAACCAGAGGAGAGCAGATTTAGATTGGATGGTAGGAACAAGTTCTTTGCCGTGGGGGTGGCGGAACACTGGAGCACGTTGCCCAGGGAGGTGGTTGAGGCCCCATCCCTGGAGATATTCAAGGTGAGGCTTGATAGGGCTCTGGTATCTAGTTGAGGATGTCCCTGCTGACTGCAGAGAGGGCTGGACTAGATGACCTTCAGAGGTCCCTTCCAACCCAAATCAACCTAGGATTCTATGAAAACATCTCAATATCCTCAATATGCCACCTCAATATGCCACCTCAATATCTGGGCTATTTTGGACCACCCATGCTGCTCTGCACTGGTCCTTGTTCACAATGCTGTCTGCCCTCCAGTAGCAGTAGGTACTTGGTGTAGTCCTAGATGCCACAGGTCTCACATCTCCGCTGTCTGCATAAACTCTCGGTTTCATCATCTAGCAGAGTACCTGGTGTAGACCCAGCCAACAAAACCTGAATTCATTTCAGTTTTGAAAAACCAAAACTCTCCTTTCCCTTTCAAGCAGATGATGAGTTGAACACCATCTCACCAAATACACTGTCCCCAAAACTGTGGTGGAAAGCATCAGTTTTCTTTCAGCTGTCTCAGCTACCCCTCCATATCTGAAAATAGCTGCATTATTTGTATATAGTTACTATGACAATAATAAATTCTCCAATGAAGGAATAAAAAAGTCTCATTGTGGCAATTTCTACAAAGAGATGAAGTCACAAAAGCAAGAACACCACTGTTAGGAATGGCCTTAGTGAGAAACTATTTAAATGAAAAGGTGAGGAAAGGAGATCGTGTTTGAAACTCAAGCAAAAAAATCCTCCAAGTCTGCAAATTAACTGTAGTACTAATCAGGAAAAAAAAAAAGGGCCATGTGTTGTTATGTGACAACCACATGGCTAAGGGCATCCCAGGGCTTCTTTAAAGAGAGAGCATTTGCATCGACATTATGAATGAACATTTGTATGTGTTGCCTTCTGCAGCCTTGAAGCAACCAACATTTGTTCGGTAACTCAGTATGCCACAAATTCTGTGTACCTCCCACTAATCTGTCTCTTTGCACCCATGTGTGCAAACCAGGCCGTGACAAGTGTTTAGATAACTCCGTCCCATGCAGCCAGACACTAGGTAGCAGAGAGCTACAACGGGAGATTGCTTACCCCATCCTAAGCAAGGCTAGGGAGATACATGTAACTGGAGGTAGCAGGGGATGGCAGAAGAATCTCCTCTAGCTGAGTATCTGCTTACCTACAATCCTGTAAAACGCTTTACACTTAATAAAAAGCCATCACAAAATGTTGACTTGACAAGTAAGCTGCTTACTCCATTGTAGGGTTTATTTTAAGCATGTCCCACAGTAACTTGAAGCGTCCTGGGGATGATGTAAATCAGCAGGCTGGCAGTGATCTCTGGTAGGCTACCTGCCAGTCAGGGATGGTGGAAGCGTTAGACAGAGAGGTGTACAAGACATAGTGCAGATCTGCTTAGGCCATCTGAGGGTACATGTTAAAGCTAGACAGTTTGAGTGTAGGACATCCAGAGCAGCCAGAGTTCAAAGCAGGCTTGCGCATGTAATTTCTTGCTAGAAGTACAATCTACTGCTGCTGCAGTACTTCAGTTGTTTCTTCTGAGCAGTACCAAGAGAGCAAACATGAGGTAAGGATCTGAATTTCTGTAATCAACAGAAGGCATTAAGTATCACTAATGACATTTGTAAATCTAGATTCCAATTTTACATTAAAAGTGTCAGTAAAGAAGTGGAATTTAAACACTGTCAGTAAAGCGCTCCTCATTATCATATTGCCAGTGCCTCTGAGCACCTGTATGATTTCAGAATTCACAGCATCCTTTTAATAATTCCATCATCTCCCACTACTGCACTGAACACCATAGCTATGAAAGCATTCTGTGTTAAAAAAAAGAAACTTATACTGGAATGCACAGGCACAGTGAGATACAATACACTGGCTGTAAGGGACACTGGGTATGATTCAGCATGATCACCCTCCACGGCAACCATTATCAGATGGTCTACAGGCAGATTCTAAAAGCGAATTAATGAGCCTAAAGGAAACATTCATTATATCCTAAAGCAAGAATATTGGACTTTTTAATTTTTTTTTTTTAAAGTGAGAATGATTGAAAACTGGATCAGACCAAAACTCCACCTTGCCCAGGATCTGTCTGTCTTGGTAACAACACTTGGGGACAAAGAAGGGAAGAATGAGGCAACTTCATAGTGAATGAGACTTCCTTGCTATGCTCTCCTAGACACTAGGTTATCTACTGCCTGGTGGTCTGTTATAGACCACCCAACCAGGATGAGGAGGCAGATGAGGCATTCTATGAGTAATTGGAGGCTGCCTCAAGATCATCAGAGTTTGTTCTTGTGGGTGACTTTAAACTGCCAGATATCTGCTGGAAACTTAATTCAGCAGAGAGGAGGCAATCTAGAAGATTCCTGGAACACATAGAGGACAGTTTCCTGATGCAGCTGTTAAGTGAGCCGACCAGGGGTCAAGCTCTGCTTGACCTGCTGTTCTCCAATAGAGAAGGGCTGGTAGGAGATGTGAGGGTGGGAGGCTGCCTAGGGTGTAGTGACCATGAAATAGTGGAGTTTTCAATATGCAGGGAGATAGGCAGGAGCAAGGACAGAACCCTCACCTTGGACTTCTGGAGGGCAAACTTCAACTTGTTCAAGGAACTTATTCACAAAGTCCCCTGGGCAGCAGCCCTTAAGAACAAAGGGGTCCAGGATGGTTGGACCTACTTTAAACAGGAGCTCTTGAAGGCACAGGAACTGGCAGTTCCCATGTGCAGAAAGGGGAGCCGGCGGGGAAGGCGACCGGCCTGGATAAGCAAGCAGCTCCTGAAGGAATTAGGGGAGAAAAAGAGGGTGTATGGCCTTTGGAAGGAGGGGAAGGCTTCTCCTGACATGTTTAAGGATGTTGTTAGTTTATGTAGGAGAAAAATTAGAGAGGCAAAGGCTCAGTTAGAACTTAAGCTGGTTACCTCTGTGAAAGATAACAAAAAGCATTTTTACAAATTTACAAGTCCTATGAAGAGAGAGGCTGAGGGAGCTGGGATTGTTTAGCCTGGAGAAGAGGAGGCTCAGGGGAGACCTTCTTGCTGTCTACAACTACCTGAAGGGCGGTTGTAGCCAGGAGGAGGTTGCTTTCTTCTAGCAGGCAACCAGCACCAGAACAAGAGGACACAGTCTCAAACTGTGCCAGGGGAAGTTTAGGCTGGAGGCGAGGAGAAAGTTCTTCACTGAGAGAGTCATTGGCTACTGGAATGGGCTGCCCAGGGAGGTGGTGGAGTCACCGTCCCTGGAGGTGTTCAAGGCAGGTTTGGACGTGGCACTTGGTGCCATGGTCTAGTCTTGAGGTCTGTGGTATTGGGTTGGACTTGATGATCTTTGAGGTCTCTTCCAACCTTGGTGATACTGTGTGTGATACTGTGTGTGTGATACATTTGAACTCAGCTACACCTGGCAACCTTGTGTTTAGTAAGTCCTGAGGGACTTCTCTTCCTCAAAGTCTTCTCTTCCCTTTTCAAACCCATGTAAAGTTTTGTATCAAAACAACCTGTGAACTTGAGTTCACAGCTGCTGTGAAAAGAAATAGTGCCTTTCTCTTGTTTTGAGCCTACCAGCTAATAAATTCAGTAATGAGCTCCAGTTCTGGTATGAGGATTCCCCATCTTGGTACTCATGATTTAAGATGCTTGTATCCCAGTTTTCCTCCATGTGCTTTCCACACTGCAGAGACTCGGTTCTACAGCCACTCCTCAATACAAAAATTGCCATAAACCTTGAATCAGTTTTGCCATTTTTCCCTGCATGTCTTCTAGTTTGTTTTTGTTTCTTTCCTGATGTGGAGGGAATGATGATAGGAGGGACAAAAGAACCCAAGATACCCAGAACAGTGGAGATGTGCATGCTCCAAAAATTTATTGCTATAATAATATTTTCAGTACTATTCTCTGTTCTTCTCCTAACAGTCACTAACATTCCTAACACAAAGTTTGTTTTTTTGGCAATTTTCAATGCTATTTATATTCATTAAAAAATAAACAAACAACAACAAAAAAACCCAGAAAGCCTTCTCTGAAGTCTTTTTACAATGCTCTGAGTGTCAGCAAACTTCCTTCCACCCAGTTCTTCTTAAGGTCAGTTTTGATGGACTTTCCTCATTTCACCAGTCTCTAATTTACATTCAAAGCTAATACCAAAGAGCAATTTCTCAGTGCTTATCTTTGTTCTACTTCAAAATACCTTGTCCTAAAGTTCCTTGGGGGATGAAGGAGGAAGTTGGATCCCTCACCTATATTCTCTCCAACACCTGACAGACATTCTAGATGTGACACCCCCGATGTCAAAAGATGGCAGTCAGTTACTGGACAGAAATAAGTACATCTACAAATTACACAGGCTACTGGTGGCCCTTGGAGACACATCAAAAAAAGAAGGGACACCTCTGCTCCAAAGCTGTCTACATTGATTAGGCTGTGTACCATGTCCTGCTTATGAACTACCCAGTGCTGCAGAGCCAGGACACCTGAGGCTCGCTCTGCTAAAGCCATGGCACTTCCTACAGCACATCTTCATAAGAAGTCTTCAGGCCTTAGCAACAGAGCTAGAGAGCTCCTGTGTTCAGCCATCACTATTCTCACTGCTGTCAGCAGCAGACACTGGCTTACAGTTCTTCAGTTCACCTGACGCTTCTTCACAGTGGTCCCAGCTATCTTTCCACCTCCACAGAGCTCCAACGGAAGCAATATTGTGAAGTGTTTAATCTCATCTCCTTTTTTCCACCCCAATAATTTCAAGTTGAGACTGTGTGCCAAGATGACACCTACCATTAAGCATTCCTTGCTATTTCACCTAAGCACTTCACCTACTTTTACTGCTGGAAAGAATGTGCATTTCTCACATTGCTCTGAATCACAAAACAGCAATAAAAAAATCACACTCTGAACTGTCACCTTATTGATCCTTCACTCAAATATTTGGAGGTATAGCCCACATAACTCTCCATGTTTCCTCTAGTCTCTTTCATAGGTCTCCAGGCTTGCCCTGAAACCTTGTAAAGACAGATTCTTGTCAGATTAGCATTAAAAAAAACAAAGTCAGGTTATTAAGGAACATGAGACTTCACCATGGACTCATCTATGCCTAATTCCAGACTCTCTTGATATCGAAGTGCAGCTAAAAATCTTGACAGAGAAACGTGGAGGGAAGACAAACATTCAACCCTCCTTCCTAGCTATTCACTGCATACTTAAAGTAGCATTTGTGCACTCACTCTGAGACTAACGACATGCCACATCCCCACATGCACCTCTGACTAAAACTGTCTAAGAAAAACATTTCATGGTAAATTCTTGATTGTCTCATACTTGGTCTGCTGTCTAACATACCAGAGGGATGAAATTAATATCATAGGAGAAGAGAAGGCTTCGAGGAGACCTTATAGTGGCCTTCCAATGTCTGAAGGGGGCCTACAGGAAGGCTGGGGAGGGACTGTTTACAAGGTCTTGTAATGACAAGATGAGGGGCAATGGGTTTAAACTGGCAGAGGGGAGATTTAGACTGGATGTTAGGAGGAAGTTCTTTCCAGTGAGGGTGGTGAGGCACTGGAACAGGTTGCCCAGGGAGGTTGTGGCTGTTCCCTCCCTGGAAGGTCGGACAAGGCCTTGAGTAACCTGTACTAGTGGGAGGTGTCCCTGCCTATGGGCAGGGGGTTGGAACTAGATGATCCTTGAGGTCCCTTCCAACCTTACCATTCTATGATTCTATGATAGTACATAGTTCCAAGTCATTAAAACAGAATAGCCACATTCTACTTACTTACATGGATATAGATTAATATAGTCAATAAATTTAATACAAATTAAAACATATTTTTGCAGTAACACCAAACATTGACGTCTACTGCCTGGCCTTTCCCTCAAATAAAAATTAAGATTAAAAAAAATCCACTAGTAAAGTGAAACTTTTATGTCTACCTTTTTATTGTTCATAGAGGTATTTCTGTTAGTTGAGTCCTTCATTTCCTCTCACTTTTGGCTTCTGCTAGCAGCCAGAGATTTCAGGGGAATCAGCAATTTTAATCACTGGATGGGTTGTTAGTCAATATAAATCGGTTACTCTCTTTTTGCAATGGCAGAAAATGGTCTTACTGTAGAAGAGATTGACCTGCAGAGAAGACAGTGTTAAATATTCAACCAAGAAGATATCCCATACACATAAGGAATAGATAATTACAAGGCAAATACACTCCTGCTTCATTTATTTATTTAGAGGGAGAGAGAAGTATGGCCTTAGTTCGAATACACCTATTACTTTGAATATTGGCTACACCATACCATTCCCTTTGCACACTACCCTTTACTAACAATTTCTAATGATATTAAGCAAGTATGAAATACAGTAATGTAGTTACTGTTCTCTCTACACTCCTATCTTTCATTGCACCCATAATATAATGGAAAACATTCCTTTGCTAACTAAATTTTTTGCCTGTCACAGCAAGCTGAGCGCCTTATCCAGTAACAATATCCAGTAACAGTTCACTGTGTGCCCCTCTTCTCCCACCAATAATGAAGCAGTGCTGTGTTCTGTCACTATTCATGGCAGGCCAGAGATGTTCAATAGTTTCAGGAGAGTACTCCAGAGTTAAGACATGTGGGAATGAAACCTGGCTTTCATGAAAGCCAGTATGCTTGGGAACATTTTTCAGTCATGCAGTGAATTGGAACCTAGTTGTTCCTGGCAGGTGCGGGAGCAGCTGGGACAAGGATACAAGCATCAATTCCTTCCCTGAAGCCTCAGAAACAAGGAATTGCCTGAATATTCACACACTGTGTCAGTAATAGCCAATGTTTGCAAGGTGATAAGCACACTTATTTTTGGAAAGAAAGCAAAGGCTACAGTGCTGCCCTGTCTGCTCTGCCCTGGAATTTGTGTACTGGACAGGTGAGGTCCTGGTCAAGAAGATGTGGGGTATGTGTCGTCTGCCTGCTGAGTCTCTCAGGTCTTTTTTTATTTTGTCTCAATTCTTGACTAAAGCTATGAATCCTGTTCTGTAGTGCAGATTTTCAAAGTCATTGTGAGGATTTTGTTGTGGGTTTTTTGTGATTTTTTTTTTTAATGATGCTACCCAACTGTGAAGGGAACAAAAGCGCAAAATCAAATTACAGCTATGGGTAGGCAGCATGCATAAACCAGTTTGTGTGCTGGAACACTGGATAGGTGAGGACTTGGAGAAAACAGACCTGGGGTGGGTCTGGGTCCAGAGTCCCTTAGTTAGGGCTAAGACTTTCATAATTAAGTTCCTTTTTAATTAAGCAGATACTCTGTGCAACTGGATTTGGACAAAAATGCGCATCACAGCTAAATGGGATCACACCTGACTTTGAGAATTAAATACTTGCACTGCAGAGACAATGCATACAGTAACACAAGTCCATGGGGCCTGATGAGATCCACCCACGGGTCCTGAGGGAACTGGCAGATGAAGTTGCCAAACCACTGTCCATCATATTTGAAAAGTCATGGCAGACTGGTGAAGTTCCTGCTGACTGGAGAAGGGCAAACATAACACCCATCTTCAAGAAGGGTAAAAAGAATGACCCTGGAAACTACAGACCAGTCAGCCTCACCTCTGTGCCTGGCAAGATCATGGAGCAGATCCTGCTGAAAGTCCTGCTAAGGCAAATGGAAAACAAAGCAGAGGTGATTGGTGGGAACCAGCATGGCTTCACCAAGGGCAGATCTTGCCTGACAAATTTAGTGGCTTTCTATGATGAAGTCACAGCGACAGTGGACAAGGGAAAGGCAGCTGATGTCATCTACCTGGACCTGAGTAAAGCATTTGACTCTGTCCCACATGACATCCTGGTCACCAAACTGGAAAAGCATGGACTTGATGGATGGACCACTCGCTGGATAAGGAATTGGCTGGATGGTCGAACCCAGAGAGTGGCGATCAACGGCACAATGTCCACCTGGAGACCAGTGACAAGTGGTGTCCCTCAGGGGTCAGTGCTGGGACCAGTGCTGTTTAACATCTTTGTCAGTGACATGGACAGAGGAATGGAGTGCACCCTCAGCAAGTTTGCAGATGACACCAAGCTGTGTGGCACAGTCGACTTGCTAGAGGGCAGGGATGCCATCCAGAGGGACCTGGACAGGCTGGAGAGTTGGGCCCAGGCCAACCTGATGAAATTCAATAAGGCCAAGTGTAAGGTCCTGCACCTGGGTAGGCACAATCCCAAGCACAAATACAGGCTGGGTGGTGAATGGCTGGAGAGCAGCCCTGAGGAAAAGGACCTTGGAGTCTGGGTTGATGAAAAGCTCAACATGAGCCTGCAGTGTGCACATGCAGCCCAGACAGCCAACCGAGTCCTAGGCTGCATCAAGAGAAGCGTGGCCAGCAGAGCAAGGGAGGTGATTCTGCCCCTTTACTCTGCTCTCGTCAGACCCCACCTGGAGTACTGTGTGCAGTTCTGGAACCCTCAGCACAGGAAGGACATGGAAGTGTTGGAGCGGGTCCAGAGGAGGGCCACAAAGATGATCAGAGGGCTGGAGCAGCTCTCCTATGAGGACAGGCTGAGGGAGTTGGGGCTCTTCAGCCTGGAGAAGAGAAGGCTTCGAGGGGACCTGATAGTAGCCTTCCAGTATCTGAAGGGGGCCTACAGGAAGGCTGGGGAAGGATTATTTACAAGGTCCTGCAATGACAGGACAAGGGGCAATGGGTTTAAACTGGCAGAGGGGAGATTTAGACTGGATGTTAGGAGGAAGTTCTTTCCAGTGAGGGTGGTGAGGCACTGGAACAGGTTGCCCAGGGAGGTTGTGGATGCTCCCTCCCTGGATGTGTTCAAGGCCAGATTGGATGAGGCCTTGAGTAACCTGTACTAGTGGGATGTGTCCCTGCCTATGGCAGGGGGTTGGAACTAGATGATCCTTGAGGTCCCTTCCAACCTTACCATTCTATGATTCTATGATTCTATGTTTGCAATGGGAAACCAACTGCAACTGCTGAGACATTCATCAATTGCTTGATGTCAACAGATGCTTCATATCTAAGCTGCAGGTTTCAAAACTCCTGTTCTTGTGCTTTGGACAAAGTGAGTGAGACTGCAGGAGCAAAGTGTTAACACTCAACAATGGTTTCACTGATCATCACACTGTTGTGTCTGTTCTTTTGGATCACACAGACTGAACTCCTCGGGTATTAAACTTCTGGGAGTTCTTCAGACAGAGACTTCATCCTAGCAAAAACACCCTCAAAAACCTGGTGTTCTGTGACCCATCACCACTTTTATGTAAACATTATACTCTGGAGGATTACAGGCTTCAGGGTAGATACAGACACTAAGAAACTAATCAAAAATTTACTTAACTAAGCTATTATTTTTCCTAACTGTTTTCTCCAAGATGCCTCCCTAGGCAAGTGTCTTCATTTCTTTTTAGCATGGACTGAAAAAATATCAGCAGAGAAAACTGTAAACTTTTTTTTTAATTCTGTCTCAACTTTTGACTAAAGCTATGGATCTTGTTCTTTACTGCAGTTTTTCAAAGTCATTGTGAAGATTTTGTTGTTTTTTCAAATGATGCGACCCAACTGTGAAGGGAATAAAAGAGCAAAATCCAATCACAGCTATGGGTAGGCACTCTGAGTAAGCTGAGCTGGTCCTCAGCATTATGAGCAAGAAAAGCTGGTGAGGTCCTCTTTCTCACCTCATCAGGTGTATTAAGTCCCAGAGGCAACAGACTTCACTCAGTCAAGGATGCACAGGGGACAGGAGGGGACCCTGAAGTGCAAGGCAGATTCATTCTGGGTTTTGCTAGCATAGGTTCTTGTGAGAGCATAGATCAGGAGGGTTATTCAGCTGCAGGATGATTCACACGCTTATTGCTCAGATTCTCTAGGGATAAACAAACTTTTCTCTGACAAAATCAGAGTATGCAGCAAATTTAGCTAATTGATGAACAGGTAACATGAGAATATTCTAGCTCATCTGTCTTCTAAATAGGCAACTACAGTCCATAAACCAAGATAACTTATCTATTCCTTGTATGTATCACTTACATTAAAAAAACGCTGAAGCTTTCTATTTTTTTAAGTGCATAACATGAAGCACGATCAATAAAAACATATTTCAGTCAATAAGTTCCTCAAAAATTATTCTAATAATCATTGCTTCTAAACTTTAATATTGTGATTAATTCCAAGGTTTAACTCCAAAGACTTTCTCTGTTCCCTGACTAGGATTCCTAACCATCCCACTGGAAATGCACAAAAGGCTTTCTGTGACTGCTTTCTCTAACCACCCTTTAGCAAATGATGAAGATTCATCCAATACTTCATCAGTCTTCAATGAATTACAAACTCCAGGACTGACTCTCCAAAATAAAAACGCTGTTTCACCAACTGCTCAAGTGCTTTGCTTTCTCTGGTTGTAAAGGGCTACATTCTGACATCACCTTAAAAGAAAGTAAAACCTGGAGCAAAATGCAGAACAGATTCATAACAGGAGCAACGGTAGCCCAGGAGTAGCTCCTGGCATTAAAATTTACGCAAGGTTATTGTGTTTTCTAGGCTTTTGTCGTTATTCTTTGACTGCAGTGAATGGAAGCTGACAAGGACAACTAAAATATTTTTTACATTTTAAAAAGGCAATCCAAACACCTTATAAAAGCAGCTGCCCAGTAAAGCATGAGAAAAAGCTGGGTATCTTCAGATATTTCAGCAGGGCTACTGCAACCATGTCCAACTTCAGCATCCGCTTTAAAAGCCTCACCCACCATAAACTGAAAGCAAATTCTTCCTCTCTTAAGGTAACGCTGAGGAAAAGCAAAAATACCATAGTTCAGAAAAGTTATTTTTAGTGGCAAGTAAATACAATATGCCAAGGAAGAAAGAGAAGCGAGGATGCAAGGCTCTCTGCAGTGGGAAAAGGAGTCTGCATAGAAGGAGGTAGTGCAATTCCTGTGGGAAAATTAAGTGGAAAGGGCATGTTAAGGGAAGAAAGATGAGAAGCACATGTGAAGGGGGAGTGAGTGTAAAGCAGAACAAAGACTGCATTTAGGTGACAACAGAACTGTGTAGGTGATTTCTTTTTACATGGCAGGACACCAGATACCAGTGCGGTAGACCACTGGTGTTTTTCTAACAGAGCCTCTTAGGTTTCTTCCATCACTCATTGCTTTCTCATTAATCTGGCCTTTCCTTCACTGTTTTGCTTCATTGAAGCCAAATAGCTCTGTGAAGACTCTGCCTCTGACCTGAACACTGGAAGGGTAAAAGGTTTGTTCACAGAGTATTCTGTAATTATTCTGGAGAGTTCACTGTCCAGTGGCTGCCTGCTCCCCGTTACATCTATTTTTAACAGCCACCAAATCCTCTAGAAAACAGCAGCTCTTTGGATGTACATATTCTTTCTGTACAGAAAGAATACAACAGATTTCAGTGCAGCACACAGACACTTAACTGCATGACCAACATCAACAATGTCTCAGCAGAATCCGATCAGTCAGTACCTTTTTAGATTTGTTTTATGCAATACACTATGCTTAACAAATATATTTATCAGAATTGTACAAGAGTAAATGAGGCTACAAACCACTTCCCCAGACAAACATTTATTTTTCCTCCTGAGCAGACCAACAAATCATTTATCTTGACTATTTATAAGTAAACAGCTATATGACCTGAACTTTAAATTAAAGCCAACTGTTTGAGCCCACATATAGCAACATTTCTTCAAAGAGATAATAAGTCATCAGTATTGCATGCTATGTGATGCTACTGGATGACATTGCTGTATACCCACACCATTCATCATTTATTTTTCTAAAGAAGTATTAGCTCTGAGAGTCCTAATATGGTCTACAAATAAATCTTATCTAGTCTGCTATAGGCGATAATCTTCCTTGACTGCTGTTTTCACAGAATCACAGAAGGTTAGGGGTTGGAAGGGACCTCCAGAGACCACCAAGTCCAACAACCCTGACAAAGCAGGATAACCTAGGGCAGGCCACACAGGTAGGTTTTGAAAGTCTCCAGAGAAGGAGACAAGCTCTCTGGTTAGCCTGTTCCAGTGTTCTGTCACCCCACCATTAATAAGCTTTTTCTTACGTTGAGGCAGGACTTCTGGTGTTCCAGTTTGTATCCGCTGCCCCTTGTCCTATCACTGGGCATCACCAAAAAGAGACTGGCACCTTATCTTGACACCCACCCCTCAGATATTTGGAATTATCTCTGAGCTATGCATTCATCCAGTAGCTTTTGTAGGATCATCTTCATTGTTAAATAAGCTCTGCACATTAAAAAAAAGTCCAAAAAGGCTAATTTAATGCAAGCTTTAGTCTTTTGTTTCTTTTTATGTGTTAGCACATTTAGATGTTGACTGGCATGCATTAAAAAACGCCTGAAAACCCACTCCAATAATGGTGCAGAAAGTGAATAATGGCTTGACATTTCTTAATCTCTTACATAGTAGGTTCCACTACAGGAACAGAAAAGATTAAATACTTTAAAAATCACAAAAGTAACGAGTAGCTAATGCTGGGAGGTAACAGCAAGGAAATTCAAAATCTTGCACCTACCAGATGCTTTTATATTTATATATATAAAAATATATATATGGAACATACAGGTGCATAGATGTTTTCAGAGACATTACATCACAGAACATGAATGGAGGAGTTACAAGTACATTTTTTTAAATGAGAAAATCTCTCCTTTCAGGGGAAAAAGTAGATGAATACACTTACTGTTGTTTTCAGTGCTAAAATCAGATAAAGTTTTTGCTTCAGGGAACTAATGCAGAGGAACTTTCTTGAAGGAATACAGTGAATGTAGGCATAAGATAAACCGAGCAGGTTCAACCTCAGAAATAAATGGAAGTGCTGACCTCACCTCAATTCCTTTGTGGTGAGAGGGAAAATCTTGTTCTTCCTGGTTGAGGTAACTTAGTTTCATTAAAATAAATCAGACATCTATGCCAATATCATGTTTTGTGATACTGTCTACACATAATCTACTTCTCCCAGAGCAAATTACCATCTTCTTACTAGAATCCCTCAAGAAAATTTGCCAGTTTCCCCATCTGCTTGCTATCTTTGGCTCCTCAAGAATTCCTTCCTCCCCCCACCCCCACCCCTTTCTTTCTCTTTTAACTAAGAAGAAATGTAAAAAGCTCCCATAGAGTCACACACATTTTCACCCTTCCTTTCCCATTCTTATTTTCCTTTCAGATAACTCACTGATTCCTCTGCTATCCTTTATTCAAATCTATCAAGGAAACAACAGTTTCCAGCTACCTATTCCCCTTCTTTCTAGTCTTCGTTACACAGTCTCAGGCTCTGACTCCTTTGCTGCTTCCTACAAAGACTCTCTGCCATTTCTCTTGCTTGTCCTCTTACTTTCAACCCTCAGCTGCTTGTCAGCTTACACTTTTAGTTTGTATTTCTTCAACTCCACCTTTGCTCTGGTGGCATTTATAGAACATCCATTTCACTGAAAAGAAACTAAAACCTCACTACAGCTAGCTCCTACAGCCTAATGTTGCATCCTCAGGTTCACAATATGTCTAAAAAAGCTAAGTTATGGAATTCATAGACTCATAGAATGGTTTGGGTTAGAAGGGACCCTAAATATCGTCTAGTTCCAATCCTCCTGCCATGGTCAGGGACACCTTCCACTAGACAAGGTTGCTCAAGGCCTCACCCAACCTGGCCTTGAACACCTCCCAGTGCAGAGCTACAGGCTGGGGTCGGAGTGGCTGCAAAACAGAAAGTGATCTGGGGGTGCTGACTGACACTCGCCTGAACATGAGCCAGCAGTGTGCTCAGGTGGCCAAGAAGGCCAATGGCATCCTGGTCTGCATCAGGAATAGTGTGGCCAGCAGGAGCAGGGAGGTCATTCTCCCCTTGGACTCTGCACTGCTTAGGCCACACCTTGAGTACTGTGTACAGTTCTGGGCCCCTCAATTTAAGAAGGACATTGAGGTGCTTGAGTGTGTCCAGAGAAGGGCAACGAGGCTGGTGAGAGGCCTCGAGCACAAGCTCTATGAGGAGAGGTTGAGGGAGCTGGGATTGTTTAGCCTGGAGAAGAGGAGGCTCAGGGAGGACCTTATTGCTGTCTACAACTACCTGAAGGGTGGTTGTAGCCAGGAGGAGGTTGCTTTCTTCTAGCAGGCAACCAGCACCAGAACAAGAGGACACAGTCTCAAGCTGTGCCAGGGGAAGTTTAGGCTGGAGGTGAGGAGAAAGTTCTTCACGGAGAGAGTCATTGGTTGTTGGAATGGGTTGCCCAGGGAGGAGATGGAGTCACCGTCCCTGGAGGTGTTCAAGGCGTGTTTGGATGTGGTACTTGGTGCCATGGTCTAGTCTTGAGGGCTGTGGTAATGGGTTGGACTTGATGATCTTTGAGGTCTCTTCCAACCTTGGTGATACTGTGATACCTCCAGGGAAGGGGCATGCATGATCTTTGTGGGCAACCTGTTCCAGTGTCTCACCATCCTTACTCTCAAGAATTTCTTCCTAAAATCCAGCCTAAACCTACCCTCCTCAAGCCTAAAGCTTAAACTAAGCAGGTCTATAGTTTAATTTACAAGAGGCATTTGCATGTGAGAGAGAAAAGCAAGGCAATGACAGATCATTATTGGCTTCAAGAAGGTTGGGAGGTGATAGGAGCTAGTGTCCTGTGGACAACAGAGGATGCTGACCACGCTGCATTGATCCCTATCATATTTTATTCAAGACATCTTTATCCAAACAAAAATCTACTTTTGTAGATACTCTCTGGGGCATCTGGGCCTGGTAGAGCATGCACAGTCTGAGCAGATTAAAGGCATCTGCAAGCAACTGGGTGAACGCGGATTCAAATAAAACCATAAGATGGGATACTAAAAGTAATAGGTTGTTTGTTTGCCTTAGACTAATAAATATTAGAAATGTTTGACCTAGTTGTGGATGGACATGTTATGTCCTTGTAGGAAAAATAATCTAATTAATTTTAATTTTACTCAGACTGCTTAGTTATGGTTTCTTCTAGTCCTATGCTGTAATGGTAATTTTCCATAAATTGCACAGAGAAGATATTGACTCTCTACTTAGTGAGGATAACTCTTGAGAAGAGATGCATTAGAAAACAGACTCATTTCATAGGAAGCAGACATGTGGAGCTTGCTTCTCCACGTAGCCTATTATTTTAAACTGAAGTTTTTTAAGTATTGGTGCTCCTATAAGGCAAAGGAAACTCTGGATAGATTGTTGCCTAGCTCTTAATGATTGCTTCTCTTTCATTAGCTGTGGGTAGGAAGAGTAAGTAAAGGACTGCAAACATGTATTCATGATTCTCATTAGCAAAAATGGCACTGTGCAAATCAATTTCCATGGATCCTGCTAGGATGGGCTTTCTAATTAGTCCATCATTAGACAGCTAACTTCTCACCACTTCTCAGACATCAAATAGTCCATCACCCCAACACATCACCCGAGCTAACAAGGAGAATTTTAATGAAAGCAAGTCAAATTGGCTGCTACCACAGAAAGCACACAATAGGCTTTGTTATTAATCTTTCCCTATCCTCATTTCTATTCGGTATTTTAGTTTCTGTTCTTATAAAACCCTTTGGTTTGCACCAATAATTTTTTCAACCTCCTGTTACTGAAGAATAGAGCAGCTGCAACATGGAAAGGGGTGGGGTGGGGAAAAGCTCAGATAAAACCCAAATAATGTACAAGCTGAGATTGCTACTGGGTATTTCAGAGCTTTCCATCTTGTGATGCTGAAGAGAAATGTCAGCTTGCTGCTTGTGGTTTTAAACGGAAGCAGCCCGTGAAAAGCATTTGGCTGATTGGCTCAGCAGTGAGGTTTAGATGAGCTTCCAGCATGGTCATCCTGCTTTACACAGGGCAGATGCTCCATTCCAAATGGTGGGGTTTGGGCTTGAAAAGCCTATCAGCAGGCACAAAAAGAGAAACTCCCTGAAGATTAAAAGTGACTTGACAAACACGTACACAAAGGAATAAAAGAATGAATTGACAAAGATGAAAAATACCTCCCTGAACTAAGAAGTCATTTCTCTATTTGTGTAGCAACATCTGTATTTATATTTTTTTTTCTAATGGAGGGGAAAATATTTGAAAGAATAAATTTTACATAGACATGTCCCTAATTTAAAATAGCTGCTCCTGCCTGAAGGAAAATCTGCTGCCCTACTGTTCAGGCATAAGCCTGCTCATACCAATTTTCTGTCTCTCTGTTTTGCCTCCTTTTTTTCTTTAGTACCAGGGACATTTACATGAAACAGCATTTTTGCTTTTAAGGGTTCATCTGTTCCTGCTGCTTATCCCCCCACCTGAAGTCATAATCTTCCGTTTGTGACGACATAATAATTTCCACTGCAACCAATTGTGATGCCACAAACAGAGGATTATGACTTTAGGTGGGAAATAAACAGCAGGAACAGATGAACACTTAAGAAACAAAGATCCTGTTTTCATGCAAATGTCTTTTGTCATCAAGAACAAGGTTAGAGAAAAGCAGAAAATATACGAGAGGAGCAAGCAAGCAGAATGGATACTGAAGAGAAACTCTCAGCATTTTCCAGGAGGCATTCAGCAGCCCCTTCAAATTAACTTCCTACATAACTAGGGATTTGAAATGTTTCTGAAGCATAAAAAGTTACCTATGTGGTGGAATTGCCAGAGTAATGTGATCTCAATTATTGACAGCAGGGCCACTGCACTTTGCCATGGGGAGTCCATCACTGGACTGCTTTTGTTTTTTTAAATAAGGAAAAAAAAAAAAAATCAGAAATAGGACCAAGAGAGGTTTCTGATGACAAAGGTTAGCTGGGCTATTCTTCTCCTCCTTCTTTAAAATAAACAAAAAATTCTCCAGTTTCAGAACTATCACCAGCTGAGCAAATAGTCAGGTGATCCTAACAGAGAGAGCAGCAGCAATTTGAGTTTTATTCAGTCTGGATCAATTTTGTGGCTGTTGCAGCTGTAATTAGGGGGCTGCAAGCAATGGCGAAGCTCCCTCTAAATTCAGACCAAACACAGCCTGCAAAATACTGTCCAAAAGGATCCACCTANTAATCAGGGAAGAAGAAAACCCTCTGAAATTATCTTTCCTGCTTGAATAAAAACAATCCCTAAGCAAAACAATTTCAGAAAAATCATCAACATGACTACAGGCAGTTAGTTCGCTACAGATCTTTTTGTTTAAGATGAGACAGGTTCTAGAAAGAAATATTCAAAATACAGGCTCAAAAACATTTTCTGTGTCAAATGAAAAGGTTTAGGTTAGTTCTGTCTGTTTTCAGCTCAGTCACTGAATTCAGTATGTGGACAGTCCTAGCGTCTACATTAAGGAGTTCAGTGAACTTTGTGACGCTCACACACTAAGAGTTTTAAGGATACTTTATCTGGTCCAAACCAACCCTGACAACATGGTGCAAAACTAATGAACTCTTACCACCACCATAGTGGTGATGAGAACTCTCCTGCTCTATGAACAGAAGAACCACTCTCCCCACTACAAAATGCCCAGAAAAGGGTTGGGGGAATGCATGTGTATGTATTTATTTTACTATAGTAAGTCTTTGATTGCCCAGCTGGGACTTCTGATGACAAGAACCATTTTAGATTCTCACGTGCAAAGTTGTATGCCCATCTAAAGCCTAGACACACATGCCAGGAGTACAAACAGAATAGGACAGGGAACTCAGCATGTTGGTAACTTGTGTTAAAAGGTCATCTTCCTCCTGGACCAGATTTAACAACCTGGAGCAGCTAACATCAACATGATTTCATACAATCATAGAATCATAGAATGGTAAGGTTGGAAGGGACCTCAAGGATCATCTAGTTCCAACCCCCTGCCATAGGCAGGGACACCTCCCACTAGTACAGGTTACTCAAGATTACTCCTCATCCAACCTGGCCTTGAACACCTCCAGGGAGGGAGCAGCCACAAACTCCCTGGGCAACCTGTTCCAGTGTCTCACCACCTTCACTGGAAAGAACTTCCTCCTGACATCCAGGTTAAATCTTCCCTCTGCCAGTTTAAACCCATTGCCCCTTGTCCTGTCATTGCAAGATCTTGTAAATAGTCCCTCTATTTCTCATAGAAGAGCAACTATGCTGGTGAAGGGCCTGGAGAACAAGTCTTCTGAGGAACAGCTGAGGAAACTGGAGTTGCTTAATCTGAAGAAAAGGAGGATGAAAGGAGACCTTCTCACTCTCTAGGACTAATTGAAGGGAGGTTGTGATGTGGTGTGTGTTGGTCTCTTTTCCCAAGTAACTAGTGATAGAATGAGAGGGAATGGCTTCAAGCTGCATCAGAGGAGGTTTAGGTTGGACATCAAGGGGAAAAAAAAATATCACTGAAAGGGTTGTTGGGCACCAGAACAGGGTAGTAGAGTCACCATGCCTGGATGTATTTAAAAACTGTGTAGATGTAGTGCTTGGGCATATGGCTTAGCGGTGGACTTTGAGTAGGCTTAATGGTTGGACTTCATGATCTTGAAGGCCTTTCCAACCTCAATGATTCTGTGTTCCTATGATTTGCTCTTTATTTTCACTTTTTAAAGACACAGAGACTTCATCTCAAATCTGTCCATCCCAGTTACAAGCAACTGACTGAAAGGCCCAATTTTCCTAGCCTTCCTGCACAAATAAGACCTCTAGATGATTCACTTCAAGTCTGAATCACCCTCATGGAAACACATGAGTGATGTACATTTATGTGAGAGTGATGTCTACAGGCACACATCACTCAGCTCTCCACCCCATGAAGAGAAAGGCAATCTAGTCCCATTTCACAAACCTTCTTGCACATTCAGCCACACAATAGGGCTCTGCAGCCCTCAGCACAGGAAGGACCTGGACCTGATGGAGCAGGTCCAGAGGAGGGCTATGAAAATGATCAGGGGGCTAGAACATCTCTGCTATGAGGACAGGTTGACAGAGCTGGGGCTGTTCAGCCCAGAGAAAAGAAGATTCTGAGGAGGCTACTAACAATCTTCCAGTACCTAAAAGGGACCTAGAGGAAGGATGGAGAGAGGCTGTTTACAAAAGCCCACCCTTGCCAAGAAAATAGTTTCAAACTAGAAAAGAGTAGATTTAGATTTGATGTTAGGAACAAGTCCTTTACCATAGAGGCAGTGGCGCACTGGAATAGGTTGCCCAGGGAGATAGTTGAGGCTCCATCCTTGGAGATATTCAAGGCGAGGCTGGACAAGGCTCTGGGCAACCTGATCTAGTTGAGGATGCCCCTGCTGACTGCAGAGGGGGTTGGAGTAGATGACCTTTGGAGGTCCCTTCCAACCCAGACCATTCTATGATTCTATGATTCCAGTGCTAGCAGCAAACTTTTCGGCCTGACACAGGGCTGTGTTCAAAGAACCATTCAATGTGGTCTCTGCTGAGAAGTAGGAAAACAGAAAATGTCCTGTTCTTACACCGCCAGATTTCCTAACCACCTTAACATCTAATTTCTGAGACTATCTGAAAATAATTTTAGATAAACTAAACCTTTACTTTCTCTTCTTTGTTGCGTAAATGAAGTCGTTTAGTTTTTAAAGTAGTATTTCACTGACCTAACTGCAATTCAGAAGAAAAAGATCCCAAAAAGAAAAGGGGAAAAAGGAAAGTAAAAACTTGCAATTTTTAAAGTACGTGATCTTGAAAATATGGGGGGTTTATACAGCTGCTCCTTTAAGGCTGCAATGGTGTTGGATGAGGCACAGAAATAATCTCTCTAGAAACTGGTCTTTAATAATTAAGTTACATAAATTGAACATAATGAAGTTACACATTGCACATGCCCAGCTGGTATATTTGAATGATGAGGTCAGCAGTAAAAAGCAATACAGAAGAGATGTTAAGGCAATTTCTATACAATTTTCCACTTATATTAACTGTGCCAAGATACTCAGATTGGAGAAGGGTCTTAAGTAGGTGCAAGAAACTAGTTTATATTTAAAATTCATTTAATAGATCGAATTAAAAAGTGAAACATGAAAAATTAAAACATCTCTCCACTATTGTCAGTTTGATAAAATGGAAGAGGGACAATGAAACAATTACACTCTCAAATTTGCTTGCAGTTTTTGATGTGACCCCAAGCCCTAATTCCCAAATCATTACGTGGGAAAAATTACTCCTTCATGATAGGTCTCTAAAAGTTGGTACTCTTTGTAAGGCTATTTTTGCTACTAGATCTTGTACATAGTCGGGAGAGAAATCTGGAGCCAGTAGGATAATTTATATTAGTTTATGTACTTGAAAACACATATGTAGTTTAGAAGATGTCTCATCCTTAAAAGAACTTGAGACAGAGATGCAGTTCAATATAGATTGCAGAAACAAAACCAGATGCAACACCGACCAAAAAAAAACCAAAACAAAAAAAAAAAAAACCAAAAAACCCCAAACAAACAAAACAAAACACACACAAAAAACCCCCAAATAAAGCATCCCAAACCCACAAACCCAAACCAAACAAAATTACAGGGTGACAAAGAATCTTAAAAAGACTCCTAGTCTATCCACTGTCCATGGGAGAACCGAGGTTTATGTCTGCCTGAGAAAAAAGCTAACAGCAGATAAGAAAGGCATCCCAAGATTAAGCCTCCACAATATACCAACTTCCTCCATGACCTGACAGAGTTCTTCCTGTTAGATATATTTTGCCAGCTTGAGTTTACCTTGCTCGAGCAGGTTAGAGCTCTTTATCACTTCTTCTAGTCATTCTATGTACAGAATTCAAGGTCCTTTTCTTTCTTCACCCAGCTTTTAAATGTCTGAAGTTTACTCTTTAGATTTGTCCCAGTCTGAGGCCACGAGCTGCCCAGGGCTGGAGGCCAGAGGTGACTCTTACTCCTTTCGAAGAGTAAGAATGAAGATACTGCACACTGACTGGAACTTTAAATGGAGATTGTATTTACTACTGAATATGTGCAAAAGGTGATCAGGTAGAATGGACACATCCAGAAGCTAGGCCAAGTCTATCAGACTAAACCCATCTAGAATCCTCCACCCTTTCCACTGTCAGCAGGCCTGAGAGCAGGTCACAACTGCCCTCCCCAGCTTAGGCCAAGGGCTTAGCAGGCTGCATGACGCAGCTCAGAATTCCCTGCCAGCTGGTAGCCATCTGCCCCACACAGACCACGAGAGAAGTTGGGATGTGTTCTGCCCAGAGAGAGGAGTGAAGGGAGGAGAGGCAGGGAAGGGAGGAGAAGAGAGAGGAGAGCAATATCAGCCAGGCACTGCCTCATGAGCTGTGATACCGGAAAGCGGAACAGCAGAACAATATTATAACATCTTGGGACGACCAGGTCCAGCCCTTGGGATGGGTCTTGGTCTCTTTAGTTTTCTGAAGGGAACCCGGGACCCCTCAAACTACCACAAGATTCCTTTTCTCATCTTTTCTAGATTAACCACTCTGGATCTTTCAGTTCCCCTTCAAACATCAAGTTATCCAAAGTTGCTCATCCTCACTGCTCTACTCTCACTGCTTCACCTCCTTTCTGGAAGCACGCCCAGAACCAGAGTTCAGGTCTTACTCCTATATACACACTTTTCTGAAGGTCTAACACTTTGACTTAGGTGGATCACGACTAAATGCTAATGTCAGATAATTTTTTCTACTCACAAGTCAGTTATCCTCTACTCTGTGCTCATTCCTTTTTACACACATTGTTATTCTGAAGCCCAGGAAACTGCACTTTTCCTTACATGGTGCTGTTCCACCTTCTTGTAATGACAGGATGAGGGGTAATGGGCTTAAACTGGCAGAAAGGAGATTTAGACTAGATGTTAGGAAGAAGTTCTTTATAGTGAGGGTGGGAAAACACTGGAACAGGTTGTCCAGAGAGGTTGTGGATGCTCCCTCCCTGGAAGTGTTCAAGCTCAGGTTGGATGAGGCCTTGAGCAACCTGTTCTAGGCCCCTGTGGCAGGGGATTGGAACTAGATGAGCTTTGAGGTCACTTCCAACCTAAACCATTCTGTGATTCCATGATTCCTCCCAAACACTTCTCCAACATAGTAAGATTATAACCAATTCTCACTTTGTCCTTCAAGACATTTGAAATCCCTCCCATATCCTATTATCTGCAAATATAGTAATTATAACACGGGCGAGAGGAAGAAGAGCAATAATGAAATAAGTTGCTGCTGGTCTAGAACTGACTCTGCAGCTTGCTATGTTTCCCATGTGAGAGTGCATCAATGGGTACAGTGAGAAAACTACTTCTGCATTCCTTATACTGGAGACTCAGCTTTGTTTCAGATATAAATACCACAACAGAAATCTCCTACCTTATTTCTCAAAATAGATCTATAACAGGATGCACAAACTGCTTCCTAAGTAATATCCAGATTCTATTAAACACATTACTGAAATTTATATTGGTGGAGATAAACAGAGTAATGCATTGAGTCCCTGTCAGAGGACCTTTCCCTCAACCTGCTTCTGAGAATGTATGTTTATATATAAGCAGATTGAGGTTGTAGTGACATGGAGGTTGGCCTCTTCCCCATAGTATTAAGTGATAGACTAAGAGGCAATGTCCTCACATTGCACCAGGGGAGGTTTAGATTGGATATTAGGAAAAACTTCTTTGCTGAAAGGTTGGTCAGGCATTGGAACAGGTTGCCCAGGGAGGCAGTGAAGTCACGGCCCCGGGAGGTGTGCAAGAAAAATGTGGATGTGACACTTCAGGATATGGTTTAATGCCCATGGTGGTGTTAGGTCCACAGCTGGACTTCATCTTTAGAATTCTTCTCCAACCAAAACAATTCTACAATTCTATGATAGATGTATCCTCACACACAACCCAGTTTGAATGAACATACTATTAACCAAGGCAGATGTTGAAGATGTTGATAGGCACAAAACCCCCAAAACTCCAGTACTTTAGTCTGCCTAGAACCTGCAAGCCCAAGGATTATGAACATGACTGCATCATGTTCATTGTGTGTTAACTTTTCTGTTCCTTGAGAAAGGCTTAGTTTTGGCTTCTCTATTCCTCAAGTGAATCCAGGAATTTGATTATGTCCACAGAAATGAAGTATTTTGACAGCCTTCATCAAGGAAATATCAAACAAATACTATCCATGCATCATTATTACAGCTCTTGTTTTGATATTATCTGACTTCAGAGAAATTGAGAAAAAGGCATCACTTCAGAAGAAGATGATGAGGTATATTGACAGTGCATTGCTGAGACAATTCCTTGGTAGAGTCTGCTAAAGCTTAGGGCAGAACCAAACACAGAACTCGGGACACAAACTGTTGTTAAAAATAAGACTTTAGAAGGGGAAAAAACCTAAACTAATTATTTTAAATCTTTCTTTTCCTTTTTTTTTTTTTTTAAATACACTCAGGAATGCACCTAGCTCATTAAATTACTAATCCCATGTATTTATCAGTATGGTGACAGGCAAAGAAAAGATATCTGCTAAAACAGAATGGCAATAAAAATGTTAGATGGACACATATCTGTCTCCTTTAGAAGCCCAGTATTGCTGTGATTTGCTCTCAATAGTTGACCATCAATTAAACTGTTTTACAAGAAGCATTTTATAGCCATAACCTTCTACTGATTTTAAAGTTAAGAATAAAACTGGAAAATAGCCACGTGCAGAACACCTTCCAAAAGCATATCAGAAAGAGGACCTTTTGCTTCCCAGCTTAATCTCTGCAAATTTATGTACTGCGAAAAGCCAAATGCAAGTTCTGGCTAAATCCACATCAGTGTAAGCTCTGCAGTAAACTGCAGTAGCTGCAGCAAAACCTGGTCCTACTGATGCACTGGGAGCTCTCTGCCTTGAAGAGGATTTCACACATTCTAAGCTTCTTGAATTGAAGAGGAAATCAATGTTTACCACCCAGAGCAACATATGAAATTAGTTCCCATCCAACCTCTGAAAAGTCATTTATTTTCTATCCTTGAAAGAGTTTCATATCTCAGAAAGTTGGAATTCACTGAGTAGGGTTTCCAAATAATCTTTAATCCTTCATCTCAAAGCCTTCTGTCTACCTCCACAAAGTACATTTGGGTGAATAATAACTTTTCTGAAGAGAATTGTCTATTATAAAAGCTTAGGTTTCACCAACTAATAAGACTGGAACCATTAACAAAGATGTCTTTGTTTTCAAGGCCCAAGGCACTGCAAATCTGACTTCCCTATAACACTCACTAGAAATTAATTGTTCCATCATTTAGAATCAAAATACTTAATCAGCTGGAAGTCACAAGCTACATTTCCTGTCAAAGAGAATGGAAAAACTGGGAGGAGATGCAATATAAGCTACCAGAAGTAAAATAGAGAAACTGAGATGTTCGTAAAGCTGACGCTGCAAAATCCCTTTGCATTTAGGTCTCTAGTCCATGTTTCTTTGCTGTTGCCACTTATGAGCTCGGGATGATTACAAATATAGAACAAGTCAACAGAGCATGCCAGTTGAATTTAGATACAAATGACACAGGAGATCACAAACATGCATCGGCCTTTCTGTCAGAGGGCAGGGGCAGGAGGAGGGGCAGTGATTATACCCTTCCATTTTAACTGCATGGCACAAAAGCAGGGATGAGAAAACAAACTGCTTTAGTGTTTTCCTAACTAACACCACACATTCTGGAAGAGCTTTTCCACTAGCACCGTTAAACACTCCAGGGGTAAGCAGACATCGGGTAGGAGAACCTGATGACACACAAGGTGTCACTGAAAGCTATTCTTTCTCTGTTACCTTGCTCCCCTGTTTAGACACAACGCACAGACGAATACACACACAAACACACACGTGCACACACACACACACACACAAAGGACTGTGTTTCAGGATTGTCTAATTCCTAAGTCATCAGAAGCAAAATGTTACAGATAACTAACACCATCTGACAAACCACATGCAAGCTTCTCCAGAGTGGTTGGCTAGAAAGGTTCAAAGCAGAAACTGGGCTGGTGTGCTACAAGATCCCCCTATCTCCTCAGCCACTCATTGCCCTAAGTAAGGTGGGGAATGTAGGATTCATAGAATGGTTTGGGTTAGAAGGGACCTTAAAGATCATCTAGTTCCAATCATCTTGGCATGTTCAGGGACACCTTCCACCAGGCCAGGTTGCTCAAGCCCTCATCCAACCTGGCCTTGAACACCTCCAGGGAGAGGGCGTTCACAACCTCCCTGGGCAACCTGTTCTAGTGTCTTGCTGCCATGAATTTCTTCATAATATTGAGTCTACATCTACTCTCAAGCTTTGGTCCATTCCCTCATGTCCTGCCCCTACAAGTCCTTGTAGAAAGTCCCTTCCCAGCTTTCTTGTAGAGCCCCAGAGGTTCTGGAAGGCTGCTATAAGGTCTCCCCAGAGCCTTGCCTTCTTCAGGTTGAACAGCCCCAACTCTTGCCATGTCCCCAGTGGGAAGGTGCTCCAGCCTTCTGATCATCTTTGTTGGTCCTTCTCTGGACTCTGACAGCCTGAGAGTTACATCTGTGCCAAAAGCTCAAAGTTTCAGCCTTCATCATAATTTTCATATAAAATCTTGAAAGAATTATTTACATTTCAAATCTCTTCTGCAGAATGCTCTTAAATCTTCAGCCTACTTCTTAAAATTCAGCTGGGAATTCCACAGCATGACAAGCTTTAAACTTCTTCATCTCTTGAATGGAGTGTTCTGGATATGGGAGGAATACTCAAAAACACCTCTCCGTGTCTGTTTTAAGAGGCTACGCCACAGCGCCTGTGAGAACTACCAACGTTCAATTTAACATGATCAGATTTATTTTAAAAACACAAAGAGATTTATGTTTTAATTTCCAGATCATCTTTAGAGGGAACAAAACAGGATGGCAGTGTTATTGGGGAATGTTGCATTATTAAAACTATAAATTCCTCCAAAATGAAAATAAGTTGCCTTATTTTTTTTCCCCCAGTATTGAAAACGGTAAAAAACAGTTTCCCAGTAGTTCAGTAGACAATTTAATACCTTATTCAACTAAGGTAAGTGGTTTGGTTTTAATACCTTATTCAACTAAAGTGTGTTACTTTGCCTTTCCTCCAAAGAATTATGGGTACTCTAAAGACAGAGGAGCTTGGAAAGCCCATGTTCAACTGGTATTCAGCAAAGCAGCTGAATTCATGTCTTACAACCAGTATGTGCCCAAGGCACCCAGCTTTAACTGGATTTAAATGCTGTCTGAAACACCCAGTAAGCAAGTCTGCTTTCCTAAACCACCACTGAAGTGACTCAGCAATTAAAAGGTACTGATATATCAGACCAGAAAATCAGATTAGAATTTAAGTAAGGGTTGCTAAATTAAGAATTAAATTGTCCACAAATGAATGAGGGTTAAGGGCATTTTTCCCTTTGTGGTTTTGTTTGTTTCACTAACTGTGCTAAAGAAAGGAAGAAAAAAAAAAAAAGTCTTTTGACTACTCAGTTCACTTAGGGCAACATTTTCAGAGATATGCATCTGCAGCATGTTTGTGTTACTCTGCCTAATTAGAACAACAATCAATCAACTGCTGCCCTTGCTCAGAAAAGTTTCAGCACAATTTTAAAGTCTAATTCCCAGCAAGGAAAAAAAAAAAATTACATTATGACTGCCCCTCCTTCACCCCCCTAGTTCTTTCAAGGTATTTTTTGAGACTTCCCTTCCTCCATCTGCACAGGAAGATAAGTCCTCTTTTTTTCTCTCTTTTTCTTTCATATATATGAATATTATTTTTTTATATATATATGCAGTCTATCACTTGTTATTTAGTTATCTGACATACTTAGGCTTTACAATTAGTTTCATTTCAATCCAACAGCCTAGAAAGAGCATTAACAAGACATCCAACTATTTGTTTCAGTCCTGATTGAGAATTTGAGCTGGTGGATGAGACCTAATGCAGCACTGTGCCCAGTTTCCAGTGATATCCAGTGCTGAAATATCTCACTGCACATGGGGGCACCAACAAGCAAATCACACTCAGCACAGCTTCATGAAGTTTGTGGCAAATGCCTCCATTCCACCAAAGGCAAAAGAACAAAAGCATCTATATGTTAGCTTGGAAGAGATTTATAGTACACACACATTTTTCTATGTAGTAAATGAACACTCATTTGAAAACTGAGTGAAAACGCTTCAGTATGTGCCAAGGTTAAACTCAGTTCTGTTGCATGACCACTCCCACATGGTTTGCAACCTCATCTGTGACTCCAGTGATAAGGTCTGAACACATCCTAACCTTCCTGGTGAAGGGCTAGAGAACAAATCTTACAAGGTGACTCAAGGAGCAGAGGATGGTTAGTTTGGAAAAGAGGAGCCTGAGGGGGGACCTCATAGCTGTCTACAACTACCTGAAGGGATGTTATGGAGAGGTTGGTGCTGGTCTCTTCTCACAGGAGACAGAACAAGGGGAATGGCCTCAAGCTGAGGTTGGGTAGGTTTAGATTGGACATTAGGAAAAAGGTTTTCACTGAGAGAGTAGTCACGCACAGGAATAAGCTGCCCAGGGAGGTGTGGTTGAGACACCCACCACAGATGTGCTTAAGGGTCGTTTGGATGCGGTGCTTAGGGCTATGGTTTAAGGTGAATCTTGTAGGGCAGGGTTATAGGTTGGACTTGGTGATTCTGAGGGTCTTTTCCAACCTGGACATTTCTGTGATTCTGTAATTGCTCACAACATGGTTGCACTGTTTACACTCCCACTGCTCCTCCAGACCACTCCTAACATTTGCTGGGCACTCTTCCTTTACAATAGATCCTTTTTCTTACTGCTAGATGTAGTCTTCCTTCCCTAGGTTTTCCACTTCTGAAAACAGCCTGCCCCTTCATTTTCTCCTCCCTTCCTTGCCCTTCCAGCAGCATAATGAGAGCAAAGAAATGGAAGCAATGATGCATCATAATTTAGCAATGGTGCAGCTTGTGCATAGGCTCCAGAGCTTCTATCTGTCACACTTCTAAGGCAAAGACGAAGAAAGCATTTTTTTTTCCTTTCTTCTTCTTCTTTGTTTTTTTCCCCCCGTTTTCTTTTTGGTCACTTTCACATCCTGTAGGTTCAAAAGCAAGGAGAAAAAGCCCAATTTCAAAAGGCAGCAAAGATCTGTAACTCTGTCCTGAGCACTGACACTGATTCTGCAGCATGAGGAAGAAACAAATGCACATCTCAGTTTGAAGAGCTAGGAAGCAGATTTGTTTCCATTTCATCTCCATATGATTTGGGTGCTCGGGCAAGCAAAAAATGTTTTGACCTTGATAGCACCTATGCAGAGCCCAACAAAAACTACTCCATGTTTACTCCAGTGTGTGAGAAGACTTGATTTACTGTCATCACAAACCTCCCACTCCAGACTTTCATTCTCTCCTTGCCTGACTACAGGCTGATTGCTTAAGCAAAGAGATGGGAAGGTAAGACACCAGCCTGTTTTCTGGATGGATGTGCGGTACAAAAGCAGCAAAAAGATACGAGCAAATCAGTTAGGAAAGCTTTACTGAAACAGCTGCAGAGAGAGATAGAGACCAGCCAGCTGCAAGAGATCACAAATACTGGGAGTACAAAGGACAGAGCTCCAGTCGAACCTTCCTGATCCTGTCAAACCCGGGGCTGAGGAAGGATCACTGCCAAACACTTCCACAATCTCCTTTCTTTTTCTTGAAAGCAAACCTGTTTTGAGTAAGATAAGATTCTGTTTAATGCTCTGGCCTCCACTTTTTCCTCCCAAGGGGCAGAAGGACATGAGTTTGACTACATATATCAAGGAACAGTGTAGAAGGCAGAAGAGGCTCTGAGGCACTGCAGAAAGTGGTCCTTACAGACTGGCCACCCAACTGATCCAGGGGAACTGCTGGTTCCTCATGTCCCTGCTCTCAAATACCTTACGTATTACAGCCAATCATTCTGAATATTGTTTTAGGCCCCTGAAATGCCTCATCTGAAATATTTTACCACCACTCTGGCCATTTATATTCAAGAGGAGCTTAAACTGGGAAGCTGCAAAGAAAGGTTACAAGAATGATTAGAGTAATGGAATCTCTTTAAAAGCAAGAAATGGCAAGAAATTACAATTACTCTTGTTAAATATGGGAAGGTTAGACAGATGGGAAAAGCAGGCAGGAAGAAGAGCTACAAACCATTTCAGTCAAAGGACAATGTTTCAGCTGGAGACCAAATAGTTGTAAAATGGTTTCACCAAAGTTCAGACTGAAAGTCGAAAATGAATTCCCATATTTAGGAGGTAGAAGTGGCGCAAAAAGTACCCATAGTGTTTGAAGACACACTGAAAAGCTGATGAAGAAACAGTGACTGGCTATCTGAAGAAGGATTTCAACAGGACAGGAACAGTTTGTTTCCACTGTTTTTATTTTCTACAAATACCGGATCCAGATCTCCATGAGTCATTTGGAGGACTCAAAACAGGACTCTTCCTCCTCGCAATCCACAATTTCCTCACTTTCAAAGCCCTGGAGAGCAGCCACAGCTGTGCAGAAAGTTGGGTAGTATGCGTGGCAATGCAATTATACAGACAGCAGCTAAAGTTAGGTGACTTGCTCACGTCTGATGTTAAATCATTTACAAAAATGTGAGGGGAAGGGAAACTATATTGTGTCACCCCCTCATATTCCAGCCAGAATGCTGTGAGGCTTTTTTGGCTTGGGTGTTGCCATCCTCTAACAAAGCACAGAGTTTAATTCCTAGGTTAATCTACCAATTTGACCTAACAAATACTATGCAAATGCATAGGCCTAAGACTCCACAAAGATCCTGAAACTTTCTTGCTCTGTTCTATGGCACATTAGAGTCGTACCATCTGATCTTTTATTACAGGCTATCAATTTATACTACATCGTTAAGAAGCATACTATCACCTATAATACGTGGAGTTCACATACTTCAAGTACTTCTAAGCTTAACACAGTTGTTGTTCTTATGGAAGAGCACACTCAAGGACCCAACGGTCCGTCCTATCTGTGCACTCATAAGAATACACAATAACAGTGATAATGCTGTGCAACTTGAGAGTCCCCCTGCTAACAGTTACTGTAAATGCTGTTGAGAATTCTCCTTCTCAACAGCATGTGCTATGTAGAAGTGTTAAAGCAAAGCTATTTAAGTGCTACTATACGTTTAATAAGACAAAAACAAGCAGTGAACATTACCACTCCCGATGTGTCACTGGAGTTCAAAGGCTTTTTCATGATCCAGCATATTTCACTTATTTTTACCTAGGTAGCTTTAGAAGTGCCTTTCAAATCACATCCTCTTCTATGAGAGATATTCAAAAGCAATCCCTCAGATTTCTTTTAAAGGCTGCGGTGCACTGAAACACACGGATGCAATCAGCTCGGTGATGGGCACGGCTCCCGGAAAGCAACGCTCCCAGGGCACTCGCTGATTTGATTTCAAGTTCGCATATGCAGTCTCTGGCTGTTCAGTGGCACCTTCCAGCCACATCTGCGCACGCTGCAGGGAGGGTTGGTACTTCTGTTAGCAGATGGCAGCTGACCGCTTCCCCGGGTTGTCCAAATGGGAATTGAATACCCACAACAATGACTGAAATTGGAACAATTTTACAGGAAGCGCTGGAGAATTAAGTTAAGAAATAGCTACAGAAATGATGTTTAATTTCCCATTCACTTCTCTTCCCAGCTTTCACTTAAGTATGGTGCTTCCAACCAGTTTTTTATGACTTACACAACAGAGATGGTCTAGCTTTAAAGGGCCATGGGTGATTACGCTGAACAGCATGCCTTTGAAGAAGACTTCTGGATCATTCCTCCTTTCTCCACTTGTTCCAGCTCTGCTTTACAGGAACACTGTCTGAGAGGGTCTTACACACTCCCCCTGGGAACTAAACTATGTGGCTTGTACAGCTGTCTGGGAAACCCCTGGGACAGCTGCTTTCGGCAGGCAGCCAGAAAGTATCTCCATCCTTCAACAAGAACAGCAGGCACAGTCTTTGGCTAAGACCGGTAACACAGGAGAAAGTCTGGGTTCCTTTACAGATAAAGAGTACTCATGCAAGCAAAAACATGCAAACACTTTTCAAGGCTGGAAGCTGCACTAGATGGTATTTCTTTTCAAAGGCATAAAGAAACCTCAGAAACCTAGAGAAATCACAGAATGGTTTGTGTTGGAAGGGACCTTAAAGATCATCTAGTTCCAACCTTTCTGCCATGGTCAGAGACATCTTTCACTACACCAGGCTGCTCAAAGCCAATCCTTGTCAGGGAAAGGAAAGTGCACACTGTGAAGTTACAAAGAGTAACATGCAGCTGTCTTCCTGTTCATTGCAATTTTCAAACATGTAAGGAACAGGAAAACTGCAGTATCTTCCAGGCAGTAGGCAGCTAGGGTGGGACTTTTTTATTAGTGGTGGGATTCTGTTCACTTTGGGTGTTTTAACTGAAAGGCAGAGACTGGAAATACAGTATATCCTTGGCTGTAACTTGTCCATAACCTATTGACAGAGAGGAGTTTTGAGAATAAGTCCCCAGACTTCATGCTGGTGCCCAAACTACAACTACCCCACAGAAGACATGACTATTTCTATACTACACTTGTGTTCTAGCACCAAATCTACTCTCTCTACAATATGCATAGTCTGCAGAATGAAAAGGAACAAGGACTCCGTACCAGCCACTTGCACAGCAATGTCCTGCTATCACGAAAACTTAAAAAAACCCTAAACAAGCCACAAAAATACCTAAACCAAACCAAAACAAAATCCCAAACAACCAAACAAACCCAAAACCAAACAAAATGTGTCTAAATTTCATCAATCTACTCAAAGTATAAACGATAACTTTGAGACTTCACCAGGTGGAAATCATCTTAGTTAGTTCATTGCAAGGGAGTGAGAGGAAAGAATCAGTGCTGCAGCCACACAGTTCCCTAAATTGTTCCATTAATGCATTTGCTGGCTCAGTATGCGGTGGTCTGAACAACCCTTTCCACAAAGTCACGAGACTTCAGCTAAAAGGAAGCAAAATGAGAAGTGATAACCACCAATAACATAAAACTCATACAGAAACACACACATGAAGACAGACAAATATTTACAATTTCAGAAGAGAAAGATCAGTGTCAAGACAATAGCCTGCCAGTACCTTTAGTGTATCTTTGGAGTGGCAGTAAAATACACTACTCAAGACGTTAGTAAGAATATAACTCTGGAAAGAACCAAGTCTCGCTTCTATGAAAAGCTTCCAAAGATAGAAGAACAAGAATACGACAGGCTCTTGAAGTTAAGAGTGCAAGCACCTACTCCTGGATAAATATTCAGAAATAAAATAGATAAGCCTTCATAAATATTCAGTATAAACAATCTCACACACCACAAGGATCAGAAGAGAGTAGATGACCAGTCATGTGTCCACTGCTTCTTGTATCTGACCTTAAATTAGTCTGGAAAATCTAACCAGAGCTGAAGTAGGGAAATCTATGGAATTATTCCAGCACTGATAGAAAAGAATCCTCCTTGGAGCAGTAAGAGGTCATTTTAGCTGATTTGCAGGCTGGATGGTTCTAAAATACAAGTCCTCTGTTTAGACAAAATAGATACAACACAGACACAGGAGCAACGCAAACCTTTGGTTAGTGAACAAAGCCCAGTACTTTAGGACAAAAAAATCCAGCTTACTTTCTCAAAGTCCTGCTGCAGGTGGCAATGCTAATAAGATGGATAACTAATGCTGGGTGACTGGTAATTGGTAACTACATCTGAGAAAGGTTGGGTCAGAGGAAAAGTCACTCTCGGGAGCATGCAAAGCTCTGGTTTCACACCTTGCTCTCACACTGGACAATCCATATGTTATCTTATCAATTTAAACAGCAGTGTCCCAGATGCTCAATTAAGTTGATTATGAACTTTGCCCATTCGTTTAAAGATTAGGTTATGACTGAGTTTTTCTTTCATCCTACCATCAAGAGCCTTTCACATCTTCCCTTTCATACTCATTTGCACCCCACATCTCCCCCCCTCCAAAGAGTAGGCACTGCTTTGGAAATTCTTATTTAGCATTAACTTTTGTTATATTTCTGGATCAAAACAGAAACTACAGAAGTGACTGTCTGTAGCTAGAGTCTGTTCCTTTGGTGTCATTGCCTTTCTTCTAGAGAGGATTATACATCCTATGTATAACGAGCTTTGAGCTCTAATGAAGCATATGAAGAGAGGAAAAAATTGTTTCTCAGAGATCTACCTTAGCTTTAAGCTGGCAAAGGTATGTTTCAGAAAGGATACCCGGAGGCTGCATGCACTGCTGAAGTCAATGTTGTAAACAACTGGCTTCAGCTAGCACAGATCTGCGCTGGTGGAGACCAGGCACCTCTAAAACATTGTTACTTAGGGCAAAAGGACTCCTAATGCAGTTCACAACATTATATATTGGTCATGATCAGCTGACCCGAAGCTCTCTTATCAGCAGCATTCAGCAGTGCAGATAGGGCTGTTCCAGCTCAGTACTTTTTATGTCTGCTCTTGCCAATCTGGCTGGTTTTCCATAAGACCTGATTTCCCAGTTCGGGCAAAACCCTGGCTAGAAATCCAAAGCCTGGCAAGTAAACTCACACATCCTCTGCTTCAGCACACGGCAGCTGCAGATTCATAAGCTAATTCTCTTGGTAAAAGTATGCAAGATCGGATCCACACGTCCAGGACTCAGCCATATGGATCGTACCATAAAGACAACTGCACAACTCCCAACTGACTTCACATTTCTGGCTCCTACTGAGTCACCATCCTTGGAGGTGTTTAAAAGGAGGCTGGATGAGGCACTTAGTGCCATGGTTTAGTTAATAAGAAGGGTTAGGTGATAGGTTGGACTCAATGATCTCAGAGGTCTTTTCCAGCCTGGTTAATTCTGTGGCTGGGAAGTGAGGATTGACCAGGTCCCATTTCTTTATGCAGCTTGCATTTACACAGCACTTTGATTTCCAAGCTCTCTCAACACCTCTACTGCCTCTGCCATCTCACCAATTTTTGAAGTTACAGTTGTCTTACTCATCTTTCCAGTGAGGGTGGTGAGGCACTGGAACAGGTTGCCCAGGGAGGTTGCAGATGCTCCCTCCCTGGAGGTGTTCAAGGCCAGGTTGGACGAGGCCTTGAGTAACCTGTACTAGCAGGAAGTGTCCCTGCCTATGGCAGGGGGTTGGCACTAGATGATCCTTGAGGTCCCTTCCAACCTTACCATTCTATGATTCTATGATCTGATTTTAAATTTTTGGTGTTTTTTTAATAATCTCAAGTGTTTGAATAAACTCCACTAGAAACTAGTGGCATAAGGGGGGTTAAATAGGCGAGAGGGGAATGGGTGATCCTTTTTTATTTGCAGGCAGCATAGAATATCAATTTTATTTGGCAGAAAAGACATTCCAGCAGATCAGAATGTAAGTTTTAATTCAACAATTTTATTCAAGATGGAAAGACAGCTTTTCATGGCTTCAAAGAAGAATCAATTTAACCTGAGGAAAACTAAACAAAGCATTTCAGACTTCCACGTGACAACTGCTACTTGTTACATGCAGTCAAAAATATCAATGCAATAACTGTCCTTGTAGAAAAGGAACAAACCCAAGAACAACCTTAGACTACACAGGAACTACCTCGTTACACGCTAAACTGGTCAAAAGAACCAGCCAAAGAAACCCTGCAAAAGGGAGTTAACCCTCCAGCCTGCTGCAGAACATCCACTTCAGGAAGAAATGCTTGCCTATGTTCCCCTACAGCCTCAGCTGGGCCTGTTTTCTGCAGGTTCAGAGACAGTCACAGTAGTGTCACTGTGGCAAACTGAGCTGTTACACGACACACTGGTAAGAGTTAAAAAAAACTCCCCCCCATGCTACCATGCTGAAAACTTCTGCAGTTTGGTTATCCAGTGGTTTTGTGTTGTGACCTACTAGAAACTGAAGGGTTTTGAGTGGCAGGTGGAATTAGAAAACGAAGGTGTGAATGAGTCACACAGAAACATTTGGTCTGTTACCAGGTAATTATCAAGGGCTGTCAACATAAGAGTGACTTCACATCAAGATACAATCAAAGGCCAACCACCACTCATTAACTTCTGAAGATTATCAGGGAGCAGGAGGCAAAACATGTGACAACCACATAAGGCTTGTGAACCATAATTTTCCCACTCTAAGAAATCCAAGCCACTGTGGGTTTGTTTGTTTACAAGCTTTTGAAAAAATCCATTTTGTGCATCTCAGCAGGAAAGAAGATCACAGCTTCTGTCTCCACCTGTCTGGCTCACCTGCAGTAGAGCTTTTCACAGCTGTGGCACCAGGTTAGGGCAAGGCACTGAACAGGAAGAGTTCTGCTCTTCCTACCCCATCTTAACAGGAGAAAGCTACCCGGCCACCTGCTGCAACAGTGAACCTACACAATCACAGAATCATTAAGGCTGGAAAAGACCTTTAAGATCGTTGAGTCCAACTGTAACCCAGTTACCCTGACTACTAAACTGTATCCTGAAGCATCATATCTACACACTTCTTCCAATACCTCACTGCTCTTCCAGTAAAGATTTTTTTCCTAATATCAAATCTAAATCTTATCTGACACAACTTCATAGAATCATAGAATGGTAAGGTTGGAAGGGACCTCAAGGATCATCTAGTTCCAATCCCCTGCCATAGGCAGGGACACCTCCCAGTAGTACAGCTCGCTCAAGGCCTCATCCAACCTGGCCTTGAACACCTCCAGGGAGGGAGCATCCACAACCTCCCTGGGCAACCTGTTCCAGTGCCTCACCACCCTCACTGTAAAGAACTTCCTCCTAACATCCAGTCTAAATCTCCCCTCTGCCAGTTTAAGCCCATTGCCCCTTGTCCTGTCATTGCAAGACCTTGTAAATAATCCCTTCCCAGCCTTCCTGTAGGCCCCCTTCAGATACTGGAAGGCTACTATA
>VWZE01006786.1:194518-229266 GCA_013396675.1 Eubucco bourcierii | reverse complement strand
ATTTTTAAAAGGTGGGGGGGGGGGGGGCAGGTAACTCCCAAACCATCACACTGCAGCACGCTGTTCACACACATTGAGCCTTCTATTCACCAAGACTCCTGGGTCCCTCTCCCTGGTGCTGCTCTCAAGCCAGGTGCTTCTCTAATCTGAGCTGCATTCCTGGACTATGTGTTCCCAGGTGCAACATCCTACATTTGGCCTCGTTAAACTTCATACAGCTCCTTCTTGCTCACTCAACCGGCCTGCCAAGATCTTCCTGGAGGGTGGCTCTCCCTTCTGAGATGTCCGCTTACTTCCATGTGGTCAGTAAACTTCATCGGGGTTCTCTTAATTCCAGTACCTAAATCATTAATGAAGATGTTAAACAGCACTGATCTCCCCTTAGCTTTCATTTCTCCAGACTAAACAATCCTAGCTCCTTCAGCCACTCCTTGTAGGGCATGCCCTCCAATCTCCTCACCAGCCTCATGGCACAACCCAACCAAAGAGTCTGTTAAGCTTTAGTTTCTGTTAGGATGAAAACGCTCTCTTTCACCAGGATAATGCCACTGCAGGCACACTTGTCAAACGCCAGTATCTCAGTAACATTGCAGAGCCACCCATGAAAAGAAGTCCTCTCTGACCTTTCCAGAAGATTCACATTGTATGCAGTTACTCAGACCTAGTCCCAGGAAGAATGAGAAAAAGCAAAGGCACTAAGTAAGGCAGATGTTCCGTGGGAAATTACAGTAGTATGTGAATGTGTTACTAAGCAGCATCGTAGCATAGATGAACAGAAAAAGTGGTTAAAGGTTGTTTTAACTAAAGCAATTTTAGAACGAGTGCATCGCTTCATATTCTTTTAATGTAGCCTATGTATATGCAGTATTTGTAACAAGTATCTGTGGGACAAAATAATAACCATCTCAGAGCATCAAAACATTGCCTGGAATAGCCAAGTGCATAATAGGTTTTTTCCTTTGAGTACCATAGGAAAAGGAAAGACTGAGAAAAAGGAGAGGAAAATGTTGACAAAGCGGCACAGGTTCTATATAAACTAACCTTTACACTCTTTGTGCAGAGATGGCAGTAAAAAAATATTTATTATATGAATATTTAAATAGCTAGAGAACAGAATTGAGCAAAAAGCAGCAGTGGCTTCATGAGGACTGTCAAAGCTTCTCCTACCTTCTTTTGATGAAATTACTGAACTAAATGAATGAAAATGATCCAATAGAGGCCATTTTCAACAGCTGTGGGTCAACTGCATGCAGTACTTTCGATCAGCTCCTCTGAAGTGCGTCTTTTTGTCCATTATCCTTAGCAGACATTTCATTCTCAGTTGCCTGCCTTGTGTCAGGACATCTCTTTTCAGCGATAACAGCAGAGATCAACACTGAAAAACACATGAGAATATGGGTGCTGCACTCAACTGGCTGGCATTTAGAATATAAATATTTCTCCCCTGAGAAGCCTTCCTAATTTCTGTCACAGAACCACAGAATCAACCAGGTTCGAAAAGATCTCTGAGATCATGAAGTCCAACCTGTCACCTAACACCTTCTAATTAACTAAGTCATGGCACCAAGAGCCTCACTTAGTCTCCTTTTAAACATCTCCAGGGATAGTGACTCCACCACCTCTCTGGGCAGCCCATTCCAATGCCAATCACTCTTTCTGTAAAGAACTTCTTCCTAACATCCAGCCTAAACCTGTCCTGGCACAGTTTGAGATGGTGTCCTCTTGTTCTGCCACTGATTGCTTGGAGAAGAGACCAACCTCCACCCAGCTACAAGCTCCTTTCAGGTAGCTGTAGAGAGCAATAAGGTCTCCCGTGAGCCTCCTATTCTCCAGGCTGAACAACCCCAGCTCCCTCAGCCTTTCCTCACAGGGTTGTGCTCCATCCCCCTCATCAGCCTTGTTGCCCTTCTCTGGACACATTCAAGCACCTCACCATCTCTCTTAAATTGAGGAGCCTAGAACTAGACATAGTACTCAAGGCACGGCCTGACCAGTACTGAGTACAGGGGTAGAATGACTTCCCTGGTCCTGCTGGCCACACTATTCTTGATACAGGTCAGGATGCCATTAGCCTTCTTGGCCACCTGGGCACACTGCTGGCCCATGTTCCTAAGGAAAATTGCCTTTCACATAGAAGCAATACTCTCAGAGGCAACACCCAGCTTTTTCAATAGTATTTGATCTACCTGAGAGATAAAGAGCATGAAAAAAAAAAAACAAAACCAAACAGAACTGAGTTGGAGACAGTTCCAGGGCTGCGAATCATGACAGATGTAAAGTAAATTCAAGGGTGTGCACTAGAAGTTTTTCTTCTGGTGAGATGGATTATTAGGAATACAATGGGGCTGTCAGCAACTTATTCATCTAGTATGTGCCCTTTTTATAACTTCCTTCTCAGTGCTTTGCTCTTCACTGTGTCTTTAGAGCGTGCCCTTTCAGGGAAATCATCAGAGCTGACAAAGCTGACTTGCCATCTCCAAACAAACACTGCAAGAAGAGTCTATATCCTTGTCACTTCTCTTGAGTAATCCATAAAAAGCCTTCACACATAGGATGCGATGGGTATTTTTATACAAGCATATTTTAGCACTCATGAAAGCAACCTCATACACTATGAACCAAGAAGACAGAAGGCAGATGCTGTTAAAGCCTTCAGACAGACCCTCTGACGGCACACCTTAGCTCTGACCTGCAGTCCAGACGGCTACTGCAGCGCTGACCCCAGGGATTTAATTTATCCCTGTGCCAGTTTCTTTTATTCTTGAACTAGAAAAAGTTATTGAAGGCCAATTCTAGACCACTCCTCCACTTCTTTGACATTGTACATCACACCTAATTTGCAAGCTCCCCAATCTTGTTATTCCTCTCCTGAGACTCATTTCAGCAGACTGATATAGTGCTGAGCTATGTACTACCTAGCAACACAGAGTATGTTGTGAACCAAAAACAATTAAGATCTTGTCTAGAATTACCAATCTCATTTCAGTCAAAAGAAAGTGTGTGGGGGGAGGGCATTTCATATTGGATGCTGCATTTCCAACACATTAACAAATGAGGGTGAGGTATGGAAGCATGCATGAACAGAACCTCAAATCATTAGTTTGGATTTTGCATTTCATTTGGTTTCAGGATAACTGCAAAGAAATACCAGAGCTGTGAACTTTTCAGATCCACGCTCTTCTTGCTGCCACTAAACCAAGAGCTAGTTGGACTGATCTTGTAGCTCAGTGTGAAATCTGGTGCCCTTTTTCTTGGATGCAGCAGATCCTGCAGGGTTTGAGTACAGGATTCCCTCCATATCACCAGATCATTTTCTGTCCCAAACAAGCTGAAATAAGACAGTTAAATATACAATGAGCTCTTCCAGCAGCAATTCTGCAGGATCAAATGCTGGACAACTAAGGCTCTATCACTACGGACTTCTAACACAATACTGATCTACCTGGCCTCATGCTGGCACCTGCTTCAGTTCTCTAAAGATTTCTTGGTTTTTTGTTTAAATACTCAAACACAGGAGTTTTCCACAAGCACATTTCAAATTATCACCTACTATCAGGTTGTCATTATCTACAATTGTTACCCTTTAAGCTTGGATATAACCACTGAAAGTTTATGGGTTATTTTAAAGGTATCATGAATAGTCATTAATGCAGAGACTCTTTTCTTCTGACAGTCATTAGAAATTCAAATTCCAACAACTGCCAGGCCAACAGCAGTCTCATCTTAAGGGAAAGCAGAGATGGAACTGACTGTCCCCAAAGAGTTATCCAGACAGCTCACCTTTAAGAGGTTGTGACACAAAAGTGACAGAGCCAGAATATTTTCTAATAGAAAACAGAAGCTTGAAATCAGAAAATATATTCAGCGTTTGGTGCAATCACTACCGAGGAGGAAAACAATAGGGTTTTGATTGCTGTATAAATCCACAAGTCACAGAACAAAAAGAGAAGGAGAAGAACAAACAAAACACAGGGTGTGTTTTAATTTTTAGCACATAAGACAAGGACTGCATTTGTCAAAAAGGACTAATTCTGAAGTTGAAGAGAACAAAGTTGTGACTAATCTCCTTACTGTCTCAAGGATCCAAACTGCTGTCTTGGGCTATTGTAGTGGAGGGGTAATTAATTAATGCGAGATGATATTTTAAAAGATTAATATTGTGTACAGTTCTGGAGCCCTCAGCACAGGAAGGACATGGAAGTGTTGGAGTGGGTCCAGAGGAGGGCCACAAAGATGATCAGAGGGCTGGAGCAGCTCTCCTATGAGGACAGGCTGAGAGAGTTGGGGCTCTGCAGCCTGGAGAAGAGAAGGCTTCAAGGAGACCTTAGAGTAGCCTTCCAATATCTGAAGGAGATCTACAGGAAGGCTGGGAAGGGACGATTTACAAGGTCTTGTAATGACAGGACAAGGGGCAATGGGTTTAAACTGGCAGAGGGGAGATTTAGACTAGATGTTAGGAGGATTAGACTTACAGTGAGGGTGGTGAGACACTGGAACTGGTTGCCCAGAGAGGTCGTGGCTGCTCCCTCCCTGGAGGTGTTCAAGGCCAGACTGGATGAGGCCTTGAGTAACCTGTACTAGTGGGAGGTGTCCCTGCCTATGGCAGGGGGTTGGAACTAGATGATCCTTGAGGTCCCTTCCATCCTTACCATTCTATGAATCTATGATTCTTTAAGCCAGGACATAGAATCATAGAATCACAGAATTTTGTCAGTGACATGGACAGAGGAATGGAGTGCACCCTCAGCAAGTTTGCAGATGACACCAAGCTGTGTGGCACAGTCGACTTGCTAGAGGGCAGGGATGGCATCCAGAGGGACCTGGATAGGCTGGAGAGGTGGGCCCAGGCCAACCTCATGACATTCAATAAGGCCAAGTGTAAGGTCCTGCACCTGGGTAGGCACAATCCCAAGCACAAATACAGGCTGGGTGGGGAATGGCTGAGAGCAGCCCTGAGGAAAAGGACCTTGGAGTCTGGGTTGATGAAAAGCTCAACATGAGTCTGCAGTGTGCACATGCAGCCCAGACAGCCAACCGAGTCCTGGGCTGCATCAAGAGCAGTGTGGCCAGCAGGGCAAGGGAGGGGATTCTGCCACTTTACTCTGTAAAGTAAGCCTATATGTATAAGCCTATTTTGGCCAGCTTAGGCCTATCACGACAGCTACTGCCCTTTTAGACAAGGAGTTAAGAGATTTCTAAGTGCAAGAGGAGACACTTACTCCAATGACCAATAATTTAATTAGCCTCAAGAGACCCTCTCATCATTTTATATAGAAGGTTATGTGGCCCTGCCTGATAGAAACAGAGTACTGGGCTTGCACATTTTCACACACAATGAAAGTACAAGAAAACAACTCACCCACATGCACTTGTAGGAAGAGCTAGAAGATACCAGGCTTCTTCTGAAAGCTGTTCACAGGTTTCAAATGGTAAATATACTAAGTCATTGATCAATTTTATGATTTTACAATGGGAATATTACAGATGAGTTAAAACAATGTGTCTGTATCAAACACTAGAACTACTGAAGTGGAAGTTCACAGTCAGGGTAGGTCAATGCCATCACTTTCAACATTCTCTTTCCTGTTGCTTTCCTAAGGCAGAGAGAGAATTCATCTGGTAGGTGAAAGCCTGGATTTTCACCTTTTCAAGTCTTAATAAAAACCACCAAAATGACAAACAATAAAAATCACTTGAGCTCTGAGTACTCAATAGCACTCTGCTTCTGTGTGCTTGGTCAGAATCCTAACATCCTGCCCAGCTCCTCTACACAACCAGTGCTTGACACTGTGCTTGTCAGGATGTAGCAGCTGGGAGGTTTCACAGCTGAATTCCCACCACCAACTATTAAAAATACTAGACAGTACTCAAGATGTACTATTCAAATGTGAAATAAGAAAGCTAAACCTGTTTGGTTTTTTTAAAAGTTTGGACTCTGAAAAAGCTTTCCAGAGTTCTCAGAGTATGAGCTCTTTACAAAGCAGTCCATTACCTACTTTTGACAGGTGAGGAGGCAATTTACGCAACTGAGGTGCAGGAACAAGCAGACAAAGTTGATTCTGACGCAAAAGAAATTAAAATGTAGAGACTTGAAGTCCTGATTGATACAGTGAATTGAAAACAGCAGCCAGCTGAGCTGACTGTGCGAGACACTCTGCTTAAACAACACTCCAAGTCATTTTAATGAACATTTCAAGGCATCACCACCGCCAGCGAGCAGCAGGAGTCTTGCAAGCGATACAGAATCCGTTAAAACTCTATTTATATCCCACCTGTAGAGCAACAGCATAATCACATTCTTGCTTTGTATTGATGCTCATTACAGAGGCAGCATTACATGGCCAAAGATCAGGCTCTCGCTGGACACTTGCAAGCAGTTGGAATCTTAGAAATGTTAAAAACCCCAAAATTCTTCCCCAGAAATCCACTGCTTTTATTTTAAATTGGGTTATTTAATCACTGCTTCTGCAAGAGCCCAGATAAGACTTAATTTTGACAGAAATGTATTATTACTGCTGGTAAGGCTGATTTTCAGATAAGACACAACTTGGAGGAGTGTGGAATCTGAGCTTATAACTGAGTATCAAGAGATGCTCTGTGATAGAGACTTGCAGAACAGGGCAAAGATCCACTCTAGGAAATTCCACTTGTAGGAAATTCAGTCTGTAATGAAAGGCTGAAACCTCACATGTATAGATTGTGGCCTTTGAGCAAGGAAAGACAACTTTAGACATACTTGTGATGTTATCAAGTTAATGCATAGTGAGACCATTTAGTTCAAAATTGGTATCATCGTGAAACTAACATTCCATGAGGTTACTAAAGCAAACCACTTCTATGAAGGTTGTTTAAGAATACTGAGGACTGTTTAGAATGCATAACTGTAGGTCATGGAGCTGCAGCTGCACAACATCCCTAAGTAGTGAATGCAGGAAGAGAATGAGTCTTCTAAGAGATAGACCAGAAGTTACATCAGGATCTTGTTTAGTTGTTTCCCCTGGGAAAACCCTCCTCTGTCTTTCAACTGATTGTACAAAGCCAAAGGAAATAAGGCAGCACAAAGACAAGAAAACTAATTTGTTAACTTCACATGGTAAAGATATAACTTAAAATCTCTTCCTCACCAAACATCAGGATTGCTAGATATCGGCAGCACCTAAGAGAGACTTTCACCTGTGTAGCAACATATACAGCAGAAATGGCCACAGCTTGAGGACCTGGGCAAAACTAAGACAAAAGAAGCCTTTGTTTTCTCATCTTGGATTAACTTGTTATGTTTGTACCTGCATCACAGGTGCTCAGAACACATGGACTTTCCTTGGCAGGGATGACAGCCCTGTATTTTGGCAGCCAGAAACAATGCTGTCCCGACAAGTCCCCAGAGAACACTATGGCACATGGGAGCATCTAGCAGCTGTGAAGAGTCAGTGTGTACTTGGCTGTCTTCTCAGGGTTCAGTGCTTTGCTAGTTACAGACAAGCTGTGACTTTCAGAATTAAAGTTTATCATTGTATCTGAAGTTTCTCCTATGGGACAGGCTTAGAGGACCTCTTGGGTGAGAGATCTTTCATATTTGACTGCAAAGACACCATCCCTTTTTTCAGTTTGGCTGCTGGGAGCAGTAACTTGTATCTAACTGGTGAACCAATGCTTGGTATTGTAACTGATGGCTACCTATTTTTGGGGCTAATTTAAAAATTAATGAGCAATTCTCCACATAAAAGTCAGAATTAATATCATCAACTGACTGCTTATAACGTGTTTTCCTTTTCCCTACTCATGGATCCCTCAACAGTACAGCATCTATTTGAAATTACGTATTTCAGTTCAATTACTCAAAAAAAATATATTCTCATGTTCACATGAGCACAGGCAGACGCACTTCTCAGAAGGATGTCAAGACAGAAGCAGAATTAGGGATATTTGCTAAGTCTCTTATCACCAGTGCTGTGTTGCTTTGAGAATAATAAGGGAAATGAGAGCAGTCTGTAAACAAGGAAAAGAAAGAAACAAACCCAAACACGACCATGAACTTCTGCTGTTGATTTCTAACAGTGCAGTAAAGCAGACCTGTAAGCCAACCTTCAGTAAACAAGTCAGTGTCACCTATTGCGGTAGAGACTGCTGCAATTCTCTGTTCTTCCAGACGATGCAGGAAGTGTTGCTGTTGGTACTCATATGCACATGATGGCCTCAAATTGTGCTAGGAGAGGTTTAGACTGAATATTAAGGAAAAAATTATTTACAGAAAGGCATTGGAATAGGTTGTCCAAGGAGGTGGTAGAGTCACTGTCCCTGGAGGTGTTCAAAAAACCACATAGCAATGGCACTTCAAGACATGGTTTTATAGCTGTGGTGGTATTAGGTTGACAGTTGGACTTCATGATTTTAGAGGTCCTTTCCAACCAAAAGAATTCTTTATTTTTATGAAGTAGAATTATGTACCGTTTTTAGCAGATCTCTGCCAGGTGGTTGCAGCCTTGCCCCTGCACAGAGCTGGGGCACAGGAAGTAACTGGCTCTAGTTCAGCTCACAGGTGGTTCTATATCAAGAGAATTCTTAAGAAGGGATGCAAACTAAAATTTGTGTGCTCATCAGTGAATCATACATCTGCCCAAATACGTGCCAAAGACTCTGAGAGACCCAACAAGGTTGTTCAGCAAAAGCATCAAAATCCCATATCCTTAACTTGAGGAACAGGATTTGTCTTTACAGTTTCTTTCTGTTGTCCACTGATAAAAAACTGCAATGCAAGAAGTCACAGAACTTTAGAGGTCAGAAGGGGCCTGCAGAGATCATTGAGTCACCTCCCCTGCCAAGGCAGGGTCCCCTAGGGTAGTTCACACAGGAACATATCCAGGCAGGTTTTGAAAGTCTCCAGAGAAGGATACTCAACAGGCTCTCTGGGCAGCCTGCTCTAGTGCTCTCTCTCCCTCACTGTAAAGAAGTTTCTCCTCATGTTGAGGTGAAACCTTCCATGTTCCAATTTGTAGCTACTGCTCCTTGTCCTATGGCTGCTGACCACCAAAGAGATTGGCCCCATCCACTTGACACACACCCTTCAGATACTTGTACACATTGATCAGGTCTTCTCTTCTCCAGACTAAACAGTCTCAGGTTTCTAAGTCTCTCTTTACAGGGGAGATGCTCAAGCCCCCCAGTCATCCTTGTGGCTCTCCCCTGGACTCTCTAGCAGATCCTTGTCTCTCCTGAACTGGGACGCCCAAACCCAGACACAGTATTCCAAGTGTGGTCTCACCACGGCAGAGTAGAGGGTGAGAAGAACCTCCCTAGACCTGCTGGACACACTTCTCCTGATGCATCCCAAGATGCCATTGGCTCTCTTGCCACAAAGGCACATTGCTGGCCCATGCAGAACCCCACCACCATCACCAAGTTTTGTATCGTCAGTGAATTTGCTGAGGGTACACTCAATGCCCTCATCTAGATCATTGATAAACATACTGAACAAAACTGGACCCAGTAGTGATCCTTGGGGAATACCACTGGCTACAGTCCTCCAACTTGATTCTGTGCCACTGATGACAATTCTCTGAACTCTGTTGTGCAGCCAGTTTTCAATCCACCTCACAGACTAACCACCTATGTCACATCTCCTGAGCTCATCTATGAGGATGTTGTGGGATGCTTGTGGGTAAGCTCTTCTGCAAACAGGTGTGAAGAGGAATGCTGCCACCAGTAGAGGGTTTTTTTCCCATGTGAGCTTCCACAACTAGCAACAACAATGATCTGGTTGCCACATGAACACAGGTAATTCTACAGAAGAAACAGAGCTGAAGATTAGGGGAGAAGTAAAGATTTCAAACTTCCCTTGGAAAGTTGGTCCTAACTCCTGTTCATGGAGGAAGACAAACTAAAATGCAGCATATGAAATAAAAATTCTACAGATTACTCTGCCCAGTGCATTTTGAACTTGCAAATGTTCTTCTTTGACAACCTGCTTCCTTTCTGCCTCTGAGCATTCTCTCCAGTCTTTGATACCACCATTTCTGATTATACTGCCTCCTTTAATTTCTTTACTCAGATCTCCTTCAGCTTTTGGTAATTTCCCTATTTAAGTCATAGTGACAAGCATGAGATGTTGGGGGCCATTATACAAATGTTCAACTCATCTGGCCCTACACATACCTCAGAAATCATCCTTGGATCCCTTAGTCAATCTACACAAAGTTGTGCCCTGAAGTAACTAGGTTTTGAGAACAGATGTATCCTGAGTGATGCTCAAGCATCAGAAGCCACAGGATCTCAGGTTAATGGAATCTCTATTTTCACACATGCTGTGTCTTTATCGGTTTCCTCCTTCATCTTCCTATTAGCATGCAACAGCTAACAGAGACCTATTGGAATTCATAAAGTAAGTCAATCTTCAAATTCTTGATTCATTTGTGTAGACTTCACAGGTTTCAGCTGCTGTCTCTGCAGGGAACTAAAGACCTGCACTCAATTCTGTATTATTAAACACAAATATATAAATGCTGCCATTCGGTCTTAAAGTGATGATAACACAAACTCGGTTATTTGTGTTGCTGCACAGCAAAGAGTTGTTTAACAGGTAGACACAAGAGGCTGAGTCAAAGACTCTGCAGAAGTCTAAATTCGCCATTTCCCTCCTTCATACATTTAAACACTTAGGAAATTGGTTTGTTTCATGGTGTAATACATCTCACTCTCCCAGATAAGAGATTTCAGGTTAGACAAGCAAGGTGATTGCCTCAAGCATCTGCCAAGGCTTCTGTACACCCAAGCCTCCCACAGTTCTCCAAATATCCATGCCAAACAACTGACTTCACAGTTGCTAGTTTTTGACTAGGTCGTCAGACTAGAAAATAGCTAGAACAGGCACACAGTGACTGATTGCTTACAGGAAGACACTTTTGGAAGAGCATTCAAACAAGGAAGAGGCCAACTACTATCCAGAGACAAGTGAGTAAGAACAACAGCCTGAAGAAATCATCGAAGCTAAGATGTGTGGTGAGGGCATACACACCAAGAAGACAGAGACATCTAGCATGACATCCAAAGATCAAAATCAAAATCATATTTTTCCATTTTTGTTTCTGCCAGAATTAAAGCAGAAAAACACAGAGAAAAGGCCGGGGGGCGANGGAGGGGGAATCAAAGAAAAAACCTTTCCCATCCAATTTATGCAGATAGTTAAGCTTCCCTGTTTAGTTAAACTACTACCAAACATATTCCAGCAGTTTTGCTGCACCCTACAAGTACAGGAGCATTGCCAGCAAAGGCATTTGTTTCTCTGAAGGAAACTGGCATGGACATGTCAGGTTTAAAGATAAGAGCCCACCCTCCATGTGATACGTTTCTCAGCGTACCTGCAAGGCAAATGTTTACCTTGCCTAACCTAAGCACACACCCATGTCCTCAGCTCATTCAAAGAAGTTTTCCAAAGCAGATGCTGGGAAGCTCTAAAGCACTGCATTTCCTGCTAGCAGTGCCACTTAATTAGGTCACTTGTTACAGAATCTTAATGTGATTTATTACTTTATTAAGGTTACTTTTAGAAACCCCAATCAAGAGGCTGGCCTGATTAGTCAAGAGCCATACAAGTACATTAAAAGACCCAAGAGTTAGCAACACCACACAGACCTCAGGCAACAATGAGATGATCTCTGATGGTAGAAACATAAAAACCGAATGACAACCATCAGATGTTTTAGGGACTCTCATTCTTAAAATGGGAATTCATGGCTTTCTGCACACCACTCAGCTCTTCACTCCTGTTTTCATATGTATAAAATTGATCTACTTATCCTTAGCATCAAGTCACTGATTTGACAGAAGTGCTGCAAGTATTAAAGTTTGGAAAGTGTTTAACTACTTTCAGTTGGAAAGTGTTTAACTACTTTCAGTTGGAAAGTGCTGAAGGCAGACCAAGGATTACATTACACTCTCTGCAGCTAACCTGCTTTTAAGGGAATATTAGGGTGGGGATTGCTTCTAGGCAGAGAGTTCCTACATTTAGTTTCAGCCTGAAAGCACTTCAAACATCTGAGCTAGTGGATAAGCCACTCACAGGGGAGATCTATAATGGAAAGGCCTAGTTGAAAATACTAGATAGCAGTCCTGCTGGTTGATACTACCATCTTCAGACAAAGTCTTCTATGAGGACTGCAAAGAGGAGACACAGTAAGTTACATACAAGATGTACCTGTAACTACAGAGGGCACAGCCTTCTCACAAAAAACAGCACGTGGGAAGAACAGCTTAGCTAGCAAAGATCATTACTAGAGTACAGAGAAAAAGTACAACGCCCACAGTAAAGTCTTTAGAGAAAAAGTACTTTCACCATAGCCAGAGAGTCACTTGAGAGTTTTAAATACCTTAATCTGCCACTTAATAAAGAGTACTCTTTCACTGGACAGAAGAGCTACTCCTGTGTCCTTGCAGGACCAGAAAATACATTAAAGAACCCATTCCACTCCAAAACAAAACCTATTTTCACCAGTAAATCAAAGCTCCTGTTTGTTCTGAACAACAGTGGGACAGCGCTGCGATAATCATGAGAATACAAACCCCACCATGACTGCACTGTGTTCCTTTCAACGTGCTGATTTACTCCACCATCCCAAGCCTTCTGCTTCAAACTTACACTGCAGTCCACAGGCTGCTCTCAGCAGAAGGCAGAGGGGTGGCATGCCGCTTCAGCGCTCAGCAGGACTCTGAGTGTGCACTGGAAACACTGCACTAGTACAATAGCACACTTAGAAACAACTAATGCAATCATCAAAAATGCATCACAACACTTGTTTAGCCTCATCTAGGGAGCTTGTTGCTTCATGCAAGAACAGAATGCGTGCAACTGGAACACATCAGAGAGCATCCCAATTTTAAGGTTACAAAAGCTGCCGTACCCAGTGAGAGCAAGTTGTCAGAGTAGGGCAGCAGAGTAATAGGGGTTCCCTGCCTGCAGCACTCTCTTGGTGTGTAGTCTTGGACAACTAAGTGAGTTCCTTTTTTATTCAGCGTCCTCACACACAAGGTAGGATTACTTTGCATTTCCTTCCTCTAAAGTCATAGGAATCAATGCTCAGTGAAGACTTGCAATGATGCTTTAGCAAAGTAGACACAGAAATAGCCATACTTGGTTTGGGTTTTCTTCTGCTGAAGGTTCCCTCTCCTTCAGTTTGTGGGCTTTAGACTAAGAAGAAAGAAAAGGGAGGTGGGACACAAAGGGCTGTGACAGTTATACCCTGCATAGTCCTGCTGTAGGCAGGAAGAAGCCAATACTTGGGCTTCTTTCCATCTGAAGTGTCAGCTTTACCACACACAGAGTGCTTCCAGAATTCTCCCTGGAAAGTTTACTTATTAACAGGAGAGAGAATGAATTTAACTCCACCCTTAGGAGTTTATTAAAAACAAACAATTAATATGCAAATGCCACGGTAACTTCCTTTCCAATCTGCTGTGGATGATAAGACAATCTACAGAGTTCCTGGTCATTAACACGGGTCCATATTAATCCTGTTAACACTTCCTCTGTACAAGTCTTAAGACCTCCAATGCAGCCTTGTAAATTCAGAGAGGATGCCAAAATAAGGAAAAGGCAACAATTACGTAAGAAGCTGACTTCTTGTCAACTTGACTTGCTCTTGTCTCCATTTCACTTGCGTCACTAGAGACCTTGCTATTCTAAACATCTTTAGCTAAAGTGAGGCAGTTTTTCTGTTTGTGTGCAACTCATTATCTACTGCAGATTCCTCTAGCTCTGTTAATTCTTGATATGTGTCCAAACGTTACTTTAGAAAGATTAGGAAGTGAATAATCCAATATAATCCTGTAGTGACAATGACACAATCCATGGTGTGTTGGTACACACTAGAAATTAATTCTGGTTTGAAAGAAAGATGAAAGATGGGCTTTGAAGGGCGTGCCCTTACTTGGGCAGTGTGTACTTGAAAAGATAAAGTTACTTGTCACAAGGAAGAATCACAGTAAGTTAAGTTTATCTGAGGAAAGGATTGTACAAGTTTCTCTCATGGAAGTTCATCCTCTATGTGAGTAACAGCAAGTTATCGGTCTTACTGCTAAGAGAAAAATGCAGCAGCCATTTTTCAGTGAGGAGGAAAGGCTGTTGTGAGAGCTAATAGAAGAGTATAGCCACAAAAACAGCCAGTCTGCTAATCCTGACAAACAGCACAATGCCTTAGAAGAGTTTAACACAATGATGCCAGATTGGTTGCCACTGTTCTGTCTGTGCCCATGCTGAAACATCACAAACGTGAAGGGGGGGCAAACTTTATTACACAAGATGAGTGAGGTAGCATGTACTCAGGGTTATACAGATTTGATGTCCAGCTAATGGGTAACATTAATGCATTCCCCATGTCCCAGGCCTGTTCTGTCAGAACAGGCACACCAATCCTTCTAATGGCACCACCTTAAACACCTCCCACTAGTTTTGCTGCTCTACCACAGAATCACAGAACGTTAGGGGTTGGAAGCAACGCCTAGAGATCGAGTCCAACCCCTGTGCTAAAGCAGGGTCACCTAGGGCAGACGACGCAGTAACACATGGAAGTGGGTTTTGAAAGTCTCCAGAGAAATAGACTCCACAACTTCTCTGGGCAGCCTGTTCCAGTGCTCCATCATCCTCATCATAAAGAAGTGTCTTCTCATGCTGAAGTGGAACCTCCTTTGTTCCAGTTGTCACTCTGAACTGAGTGGTCATTCCTACATAAGATTTGCCCTAGAGTCCAACTACTTAGGAAATCAAGGAAATTATTTCCACTATATGTGGTCTGAAGAACTGGAAGCAAGCATCAACTTATTCAATAAATTTGCTGTGCTCAACAAGCTGTGACTCAGTTTAAGACTGTGAGCTAAGACTAAGAAGGTTAGGGAGTAAAAAAAAAAAAAAGAGGGAGAAATTATAAAAGATTTCTTTCAACTTCACCACCTACTTTCTGGACTGTTACAGGAAAGTCTTCAAATGTCTTCATTTATTTCCTCTTAGTGGCCACTTACCTCCATATGCAAAAGCATAATCAGATTGTATGATACCTAGAAAGTGAAGAAAACAGAAAAGCCACCCTGGTTTTGGGCAAGGAACTCTCCCATTGTATTTCTGACACTTGGAACACATACACAGGCAACACGAACATAAACCCACGATCATTTCAAGGAGAAAAAAAAAAATCCATCTGTACATCTGTCAAGCTTCATAATTGAAATTAACACATTCATTCCACTTTACAGTGTTGGGGTAACTGTAACACACTCTGCTGGTTTGAGGCTAATTGGAATATTTTAATGAAAAAATTACATTATAGGCTGTGAAAAGAAAACAATGGTGATGTCTGCTTCACTCATAGGCTTGCTGAGATGTATAACAAGAACACAAACATAGATAACACAGAGAGTCTGGTTCTCTCTGGTTGTTTGTGTGTCTTCTGGCCTTTCTGCTAACCTAACTAACGACTCTGCTTCTAATTCCCTTTGCCAGTCCTCCAAACTCACCTTACATGTAAGCCAGACCTTAAGGCAGAGGGGTGGAAAGAAGGTGGAAGGGTGGTTGGGAGCCCTTCCTGTGGACTCTGATTTCTGGGAGGGGAGTTGTGTTTCTGNAACTCCCAAACCATCCTTTTTTTTTCCCTGAAAATCCACAATTGAAGCGATTGTGCTTCTTAAGCCTACGACTCAAGGACCAGCAGCTCAAAGGAGACAATGTGAGCACAACACAATGAAGAAACCTGCTCTTTCATCTTGATTTTTTTTTCTATCAATCTAACACCTTGTAGAGAGCAGTAAGAGTGAATTTAATAAAGACGTGAAAGTAGGTTCATGAGATAATGACACTGCTTTAGTGCTACAACTCAATAGTGAAGACAACAATCAGCAAGCAGATCAGAATTTCCACACAGCACTAATTAACGGGAGAAAGGCAGGAGGAAAGGAAAACCAGCACACAAAATAAAACCCCAGAAACATCTGAGACACTGCACCACCTCTGAAATGCTAATTCAGTCATGGTTTATTCTAACAAGGTCTATATGGTAGAAACACAAGACAAAGGAGGTGTGGCAGAAGAGGAATTTTGCAGAGTTCGCCCCAGATCCATCCCTGTTTGCACAGGGTACCAACAATCAGGGAAGCTCTCAATAAGGAGGAGGTAACCTCTCTGCTGGTTGGCAGGTACATTTTTATTTCATCTTTTCTTCCTGAAGAAGCATGCAAAAAGCCTCTAAAAGTCAACCAAAACAGACAGGCATGCTTCCTATCTCAAGGAACAGAGAAAACATTTACAGATATGATGCAACAACAACAAAAGGCAATAAAGAGCCAGACAGAAAGATGACCGAGAGCAACAGCAACAATACTGGGGGAGTTTTCAGCAAAGGTTAATACACAGAGTACCAGAATACATTTTTTTCCTCCTTAAGCTATAAACTGAGTGAATAAAAACCAACCCCAAAATGAAATGGTTGTGTTCTGGTAGCCATCCTGAAAAAGAGTTATGAATAGCTCAGCTTCCCCACTTCTCTATTCATACGACTTCCCAGATCTACCATATCTGTCATAACAGATGCATTGCAATATCTGAACGCAGCACATTGTTTGACAGGAAATGGTACAGATCAAATCACTGTGAACAAATCTGTAAATTCAAAGTTTTCTATGAGAAGAGGCCTGGCCCCACAGAAACTCCTCATTTATTTCTACACATTAGACAGCGTCGAACAGCATCTGCACGCTGCTTCATCTCCCCCTTTTCCTCCCTCCCTAATACTTCACTGCGCACAGAAATGAGTCAGTGTAATATTGCAGCCTATGGCTATGACAAACATCTTTGGACTATTTTCATTCTTTGATGCTATGAAGTATCATGAATGTATTTGATATCCACAACCAAAGCTATAATTGAATTTGAGGAGGGGGAGGAAAAGGTCTATTTTCTTTGCCTGATGCAACGGTAGCTGAAACCAGCAACAATAATCTGCCAGTACAAAGCAGGAGAACGACGATCGTATCTGACACCATTTTCCAAGCCGAGATGATGATCGGTGGATGAACAAATCAGTCTGGACAATCTCATGCTGCAGCGTGAACAAATGATACAAAGGTCTAATGCTTCATGACCCAAGCATCAACTAAGGGATGGACAGTGTGACTTGCAGGCCTTTTCCACCTTTAACCCTCCTTTTATTAAAGTTACAGAATCAAACAGCGTCCTCGGACTTGCAAACTAACTCTGTGAGGTTACCACTTGCATTCAATCTGCCTGAGAGAAAGCCATTCCCAGGGACTGTTTCCCTTACAAAGCATCTGCTTAGTCACAGAAGCAGCCACACTATCATGGGGTGAGTTGGTAAGGAAAATACGCTGGTTATACTTCATTAGTATATAACCACAGTTAAGAATACCTTTCTCAGAATTGAGCAGAACTCATGTGAATGGTATCACTGGAAGGGCAACTCTGTTGAAGTAAACTTCAATCCATTCCTAAAATTCCTGAAGTTGTACGTCCACTCTCCAAAAACCAAATGAATTTGGTAACAAAGTAATATGAGAAACACACCAGTCTGAGAAGCACCAGCCTCTGTTGAGGACATTGGAACATTTTAAGATCAGAAGTTAGGTGAGTTTGCCTGGAAGATGTACAGTGAATTCCCACTGTGCAGTATGACTTTTTCTATTAGGGCCAGGATTTCCCTCCATGCAACACTGGAGTTACACCATTTCAACGTTTTCCTTACCACAGCCACAAGCAAATGGCTCCCAAAACGTTAGGCATCAGTACCAGCACACTCTCACAATATTTGTCTTTTCTGTGCTTCCTTGCAGCCTGCTGGACCTGTACTACAGCCTTTACACAACCTATCTACTCTGGCACCAGCTGATGCCAAATTCTTCCTCACCAAACGTCAGATCAGAAGAAGTTACTTGCGGTGGTGGATGGAGTGGGGTGGGTGAGCAAGGGAAGGGGCAGCAGCAGCAGCTGTTGATAATGAAAACATATGAGAGAATCCCACCAGCACAACGATTTCTTTGCCTTGAGAAGTTAAGGGAGAGGGAAAAGCTTCCACCAACTAGTACTGCAGCTTCAGTGTGTCCAGTGGTAGGACAAGGAATTACACGTATAAGCTGGAACACAGGAGTTTCCACCCCAACACAAGGAGAAACTTCTTTACAGTGAGGGTGATGGAGCACTGGAACAGGCTGCCCAGAGAGGTTGTGGAGTCTCCTCCTCTGAAGGCTTTCAAAAGTAGCCCAGAAACATTCTTGTGTGGCCTGCCCTAAATGATCCTGCTTTGGCAGGGAGGCTGGAATTGATGATCTCTAGAGGTCCTTTCTGGCCCCTAATATTCTGTGACTCTGTGATTCCAGGTTAAAGTTCTCAAAACAGAGTTTCAGGTTCCTAGACTGATCAAAATCTGTGAAGAGCAGGAAAATTAATGAAGGGAAAAGAGAAAGAATTCCCTCATCCCAACATGGGCTACAGCCACTGCTTTCCTGCACTAGTACTCTCCCAGAACAGGACCTGAATGAAGAACACAAGTAGCCTCCACTACTGATTTAACTTTTCTTCTCCTAGGATTATTTGCAGTTATTCTCATATTAAGCACCCTACTTTGCAGGTTATTTAAAGCTCCCACTTAAAATATACTAATCTTAATTATTCTATCTGCACTACCACAACATGTTCTGGTTTTCTTACATAGGTTACTTGTTGTGGTCAAATGTCTGCCTCTCCAGAGACATGGGTGTTGTGGGGTACCTGTAAAAGTTCCTGTAAAAGTAGAAAAAATAATGTAATTCCTAAATTCTCCACCCCACAGTTGTACGGTTGCCTGCAAGTGAACATCTTAACATCAGACATAATATTTATGTAGATAAAGAATCTGAGGAAGTCTCAAAATCATCAATATTTGCCTGAAAGTGTTTAGATACTATTTAGCTCAATAATGGAAATAAAGTAGGCAATTTTCTTTTAAAATACTGTCTATAATATCTAGCAGCAAAGCCTAGAGGAAAAAGAGTAGAGACTAGGGTTGTGGAACCCCAAGATATGGTATATCCTGCAGGCACTCAAACAAGCGTTCCTGGGGATGAAGACCAAAGCACACCCACGCTTCTTTCTGTGGTGAAAGCAATAGTTAAGGCTGTTAACCCTCTGAAAGGGGGTGTCACAGTTAGTAAACTCATCTAGAAGGTGAGTTCGCTGCCCATAGTGCACAGCACTGTCTACATTTGTACACACTAGATCCACTGTGTCCTCATCTCGTCAGCATTAAGCACAACTAAGAATTGCAGAGAAAAAAAGAAGGTTGTTTTGACTTGATATTTCTCAAAAGTGAAAGGGGGATTGAGACTAGAGAAAGAAAAAGATTAGAACATCAGCCAGCAAAGCAGGGAGCACAGATTTAGTACCTGCACTGCTGAATCGGCGTGAGCTAGGATAAAACACTCTTTATCAGAGCAAAGATTTCAGCTTGGTTGCCTTGTAATGCAGAAAAACAGTCAAAGTCTCTGCTCTCACAGTGGGGCAGGATTTTATTATCTATAGGCTTCTGAGGAAAAGCAGCAGAGTACAGTGAAAGGAGGCACTGCTCCAGTCTATATAAAGGCAAACAAAATACAACAAACAAAGTCTTAGAGTGCTAGATTTGACTTAGGGAAACTTCAGAATTACAACAGCTGCCAAGTGTCAAACGTTAGGAAGAAAGGAGAAGACGAAAGCATCAGAGCTCTCATGCTGCCTTATTACAAGTGCCTCTTGTTTGCAGTGGTGGGGTTTAAATGCAGGGTTGGCAGGTTGTATTTACTGTTGTGTTATTTGAAGTTGAAAAGTTAGTACAGCTGTCAGCGTAGCAGAGCCCGAGCATGACAGCTGGCTGAGGACAAGCTACAAACAGAATTGAAGCAGAAGAATCTGACTATATAACTTAGAGAAATAAATACAACTTATAAGCACTAAGTTTGTTATCTCTTGCTCTAAAGAAAGAAATCTTATGGAGGAGGAAAGTGACAACTAGAATGTAAGGTATAGCTCCATGGCCACGCAGTTATGTTCTGAGGACTGCTAATATGAACATTTTGGACTAGAGCAAAGAAACTGACACTGTCTTGAATGACAATCTTGTCTCTGAAGTGCAGAGATTTTGATCATTGGGCCACTTGGTGGATAAAGAATTGGCTGGATAGGAGTACTCAGAGTTGCAATGTCCAGGTGAAGGACAGTAATGAGCGGCATTCCTCAAGGGTCAGGACTGAGACCAGCAATGCTTAATGTCTTTTGATGTGACATGAACAGTAAGCTTGAGTGCATCCTCAGCAAGTTTCCCAATGTCACCAAGGTGTGACATAGTGGACAGTAGAGATGGCATCCAGAGGGACCTTGACAGGCTTAAGAGGTGGGTGTCCAGGTGAAATACTTTGAGTTCAACAAGTCCAAATGCAACATCCTGCATATGGGTTGGGGTAAGCCCAAGCACAAATACAGGTTGGGCAGAGAATGGACTGAGAGCAGTCCTGCAGAGAAGGACTTGGGGGTTTTGGTTAATGAGAAGCTCAGCATTACTCAATGTGCATTCACAGATCAGAAGGCAAATTGCATCCTGAGCTGCATCAAAAGAAACATGACAGGACCCTCCACCTCTACTCCACCCTCATAATACCCCACCTGAAGTAGCGTTTGGCTCTGGAGGCCCCAGCATAAGACCTGCTCAAGCAGCATTAGGATTGTTCAGCCTGAAGAGCAGGCTCTGTGAAGACCTTATAGCAGCATTCCAGTACCTAAATGGGGCCTATGAGAAAGGTACAGAGGGATTTTTTACAAGGGCATGTAGCGATAGAATGTCCATGGTTTCAGACTGAAAGAGGTTAGATATAGATTAGGTATTAAGAAGAAAGTGAGGGTGGTGAGGCACTGGAACAGATTGTCAGAGAAGCTGGGATGCTCCCAGCTATGTCCCATCCCTGAAGATGTCCAAAGTCAGGTTGGATATGGCTTTAAGCAACCTGTTCTAGTGGAAGGTGTCCCTGTCCTTGGCAGGGAAGGTGAGAACTAGACGATCTTTAAGGCCCCTTCCAACTCAAACCATTCTAGGATCCTATTGGTTTTCAGAACAACCACGTACAGACAGGTGTCAGCTTATTGAGGCCAAGCAGCCAATGACCCTGATTATCTACATAAATAGAAGGTTTTACAGTGAAAGGAGTTTTCAACCTAGGTTTCAAATCTGCTGACAGAAGCAGTGGAGAAAAGCAAGGGTTTTGATGTACCACATCCCTTCAACTATGTATCTTATTCTGAGAGCATATCAGACTGCCTCCTGTCTTTAGCTGCTAAAACTGACCCTCGCACTCTGCAACTCAAAGCCACACTACAAATGAGGTGACTTATGAAAGCAATGCTGTACCTTCAGAAAAATCTCCAGGAAAATGGATGTGGGAATGTTACCACTTTCAGAGGTCACAGCCTCCATTACAAAGCCAGGCCAGCGCATGCACGTCTGGTACCTTAATTCACAATCCAGCTCAAACTCACTTTTCTCAGCAGTTCAAGACAGCAAAGTGGACTGGCCTGAAGCAGCTAAGCAAAGGATACATTTCCCACTATTGTCTACTATAGGGATAGTTGCTACCAGAAAAACACATGGCTGTAGCTGGTGAGATCACAAGGTGTTGCTCCTAAATGTATCAGACGCTAACCTTGACTGAAGGTTTAAGCACATTGCCTAAAACAGGTAGTTTAACAGCTGCCTATTTAGATTTTAAAGGAAATTGCTCTATAAGCACCACTGAAAAAAGGCTGAAGGGAAGAAATTTATATGGGAATGAAGCAGCAAAGATATATATTTACACTGTACTTTATACACAGTAAACAAAACTGAAAAGGGTCTTCAGAAGAATGCTATTAAAACATTTTCTGCTTCAGTTATCCCCAACACATCTGAGCTATGGTGAAGTTTTACTTTCAAATTATGAGATGCCTTCTCACACATTAACAGTCTAGCAATGCTTGACCTCTTGCAACAGCATGCTGATTTACTACTGTAAAATCAAAATGGTATGCTAACACCAAACAGACATTGCGAGATGAACCCTTGTTATGTCAAGCAATCAAAGGAGCTTTCCTCCATGACAACTTGTTAGATATTTGGGCAACATCTACCAACTCAGAACTGTATGGATTCACTTCTGGAACCCGGTCTCAATATTCACAAAGTTAATCATAGAAAAAAATCTACAAGGAAAAACATTTTCATTGTGAGGGTGACAGAACACTGGAGCAGGTTGCCCAGAGAGGTTGTGGAGTCTCCTTCTCTGGAGACATTCAAAACTAGTCTGAATGTGTTCCTGTGTGACCTGCTCCAGGTGATCCTGCTCTGGAAAGGGGTTGGACTGGATGATCTTTCAAGGTCTCTTCCAATCCCTAATGCTCTGTGATTGTGACATTCACAAGTGTGTGTTGTTGACAGCTCCACTGTTTAAAAATGCCCCAGGTGCCAGTTTGTCCAAGTTCATTCTGACAAACTCAAACTCAAAATGGAAGTACAGATGTTCTGCATATTTACTTCCAGCAAGAGAACGCCGGTTGTCTAAAACAGCCAGAGGAATTCTGTGGCACTCTCCAGGTATGCAAAAAACACCCAGAAGCTGGCAGTTTTCCAGTGTTGTTTCTAAGTAACTCCAGCATTTTAAAAGAGTTAGCAAAAAAAAAAAAAAAGATAGATTGGTTGGCAGCGACAAGTAGATATCACTCCCTTTGCTGCAAACACATGGATTGATTTTTTTTTTTCCTCCAAAAAGTCCTTGGGAAGCTAAGGAGAAAAGACAGACTTTGGCTCTGTGCTCTTGGTTTTGTTGCTTTTCATACAGGGGAGGGAAAGGTGTTGAGTGATGAAGGTCTTCAGAAAAAAAAAAATAAATAAAAAAATCCCTGTTCCATATCAAGGGAAAGCGGATGAGCCCCATGCCAGAAAAGCCAGATTGTAAGAGACAGAGCTGCACTCTGGGACCACTTGCAAACAAAGCTTCTAGCAATTGTGATTCACGCTAGCACATATGCTTGTTTTGGTGTTGAAATCTCAGTCAAGGTCTTCACAATCCTTAAGAAGAAACTCTTTCTTACAGAGTCAGACAAACAATAAAGATCACTTTTCACACACAAAAAGGCAGAATACTGCATTTGTTAAAGGGATACACACAGGGATACTCAATTATCAGAATGGTGAGTCACCAAGCAGGAAGTCTTACTTCAAGTACTTGGTGCATCGGACTTGTGTAAATGCCTTATGAAACCTGTCCTCCACATCCAGCCTGTTAGTTTAAAAAATGAAGCCCTTATTCATGTGTCCAGAGAAAAAGTTTATGACATTTCTGAGCTACAGGATGAAAATGGTCATGGTAGTTGGGTTATGGTTAGACTGAACTTTAAAAGGGGGTATTATGGTTAGACTGAACTTTAAAAGGGGGTTTCCAGCCTTAATGATTCTCCAATTCTTCTCCAAGTATGTTTTACCACATTTCTCATTGCAAAATAAATTAAGATTTGTTAATTAAAAAAGTAAAATAATTAAAACAAAACACCACCACCACACAAAAAACCCCAACCCAGGATACTGGGAAATTCTCTACAACCTATGTTAAAAAGGACAAGTCACATGTTAAAAACCACAAGCAGAAAACAACTTTCTGCAGGTGTCTGTGTTCTTGTTTTTCCTGCAATCTGTAACCTAACAAGGTGAACTAAGGACAAAAGTAGCGGTTCCTCTGTTTCACTCGTGGGAAACATACCTTCAAAACATCACTTTAAATGCAGTTTTCAAATATATATTATTTAATACAGTGGAAACACATTGCACCTTGCAATAGCACTGCTTTTTTTAATGAACATTGCAGTGCCTTCAGAAAAATAGGAAGAGAAGTGTTTTCAGCAGAATCATTACACATTAAAAATTAAGGAATCAAAAAGGAAGCACAGCTCAGCACCCTTGTGATAAACATATTTCTCATTTAAAGAGACTTGAAACAGCATCCCACCGTTAAAGCTGGTAACAGATTGCTACAGTATGTGAACAGCATCACTTGTCGGTATTTAGTCACCTTCTCTTTTGCACCCATGACATTCAAAAAAAAACAAAAACCAGGGGAGAAAAAAAACCCAAGAGGTATGCAGTAGCAATTTATAGAGCAGACAGAACTGATTTAATCCAAACAGTTTTTGAACAAAGATGGCATGAGAAAATCTAAAATTTCAAATAAGTTATTAAAGAAAGCTTCCTCCTTCTCTTTCTGAACAAACTGCTGTCATCTCTTCACCTCTCTCCAGCTGGACTGCAGACCTCATGAGGAGCCATAACAAATTAGTTCATGGCTGTGTAAGCTTCTGCTTCATTACACAGCATAATGATAATTCAGGGAAGAATTTCCAACCTTGCTCTCTTTACATCCCCTCCAACTCCCCACAGGAAGCACTGTCTTCTGGTGATTTGGTTAATGGGCAGCAAGTTTGTCTGATGTTCAGCCTTTTATTAAAACTTTCTAACTGCTTTTAATTTTTCAAATCAATTGGAAGAGAGATTGATGACCAAAAAGATATAAAATAACAAATTCAGAGATAAAAGCCTATCTTCTTCCAAAGGCAACATAAGCAATTAGCAATACTGCCTCAAAAAGAGCAGAGTGCATCTCTGTGCATTCAGCCAGATGTAGGACAGCCCTAATGGTGGGGAGCAGAGCTCGTGAAGATGAGGAGCCTAGACATGGAAAAAACCACGGTGATTTTGCTGCAGAGTTGAGATTACATAGCCAGCCTATGCCTTAGCTATCTGTTTCTCTGGTCTTCGAGAAACACTGCGAGTGCATTTCCCAGGCTCCTGTACTGTTGTCTAGGGTACTAAGTGAGTGACTGACGCTCTCTACTAACCCCTCTCACTTCCCAAAGGGAGTGAAGATGACAGACTGACAAGCTAGAAACAGTCTTAATGAAAATAATCACAATAAAATGCAATAGACACAAATCTCTGCAAAACCAGTATTTACCACAAACCCCATGACCGTTACTGTTGTCATTGATGCTGTTTGCAGGCAATGCAGAAGTCCCAGACTGGACTCAGCAGCAGATGGGAGTTGGATTTAGGAGTTGGATTCTAGAATGGAATTTTGGAACATTCAGATTGGGATCTAAGGCAGAATAGAGTCCTCCTTGGACACTACCATGGAAGAAGAGAGCTTGACCCTCATGATCCCTCAGCTTTATATGGACTATATAAAGTAGAAACCCTTGTTGGTCATCTTAGCTTCACTTGTCTTGTCTGCTTGTCCCTGCAGATGTGACCTCTTTCTCACTGCACCCTGATATGGCAAATAGGATTTAGCACTGACCTTGGTATTCACAGGAGCAAGTGCGAGTAGGAGCCCTTCTGCACATCAATCCATGGCAGCATCCATAAAAATCAAGCATTAGCACTGCTAGAAGCAGACACTGCAAAAATGTGTCGTTAGCTTCACAAAGTGCCAATTACAAGATACTGAGATGAAAAGCAAAGTCACTGCACAGATTTAGTTCTGTTCTACCTCAAACCAGGACAACTGTAATTAAGTTGTGATCCAAAGATGTAGTTATAAAAGGATAGATTTCAATCCATTGCCCCCTGAAATGCAAGAAGGCACAGAAGCCACCACTAAGTTATCACAGTATCACAGTATCACCAGGGTTGGAACAGACCTCATAGATCAAGTCCAACCTGTCACCACAGACCTCAAGACTAGATCACGGCACCAAGTGCCATGTCCAAACACGCCTTGAACACCTCCAGGGACGGTGACTCCACCACCTCCCTGGGCAGCCCATTCCAGTAGCAAATGACTCTCTCAGTGAAGAACTTTCTCCTCACCTCCAGCCTAAACTTCCCCTGGCACAGCTTGAGACTGTGTCCTCTTGTTCTGGTGCTGGTTGCCTGAGAGAAGGTAACCTCTCCCTGGCTACAACCACCTTTCAGGTAGTTGTAGACTAAGTTATCAATAGTCAGGTTACTACTGATGCCTCAAAGGTTGCACCAGTTTAGAGGCAGCAGCCCGTAACAGCAAGCTGCTTCAAGCAGGAGAGGCCAGCTAAGAAGCTATGCACTTATTCAGGGTTTTTGAACTGGTGACAAACACACACCATTCCCCCAGGAGTACTGCAAGCGGATACAACATATGGCACAGTATCCGGAAGAGAGCCTGCAGCTCTTCAGTGGAGGAATATCATCAAAGGTTTCATGGTCAGAATGAGATCCAACTACCTTGTACAGCTTCATTCTTGATCTCTAAGTGTGAAGGTTTGGGAGTTCCCCATCCCCCACACTTTGTAAAATGACCCAGACTAGAACTCGACCGGTTGGAAGTTAAGGACTGAAGCTCTATTTACAGCTCAGCACAATGTACAAGCAGAGATATACACTATAGACAGGAATAGTTACAGACATAGACAAGTTAAAGGTAAACAAAAGGTAAAGAGCACCCCTCCCAGAAATCAGAGACCCCAGGAGGGGCTCCCAACCACCCTTCCACCTTCTCCCCACCCCTCTACTTTACCCCAAGGTTTGCCTTATGCGCAAGGTGAATTAGGAGGATTGGCCAGGGGGGTTAGAAGAAAAGTGATTAGTGAAGATTAATAGGCAAGGAGAAGCCAGAGTCAGAAGCTGCTAGACCACCTCAGAAAGAGAGACAGCCTGGGAATGCCTTATCTATGTTTTTGGTTATTTTTCCAAAAACAATCTCAGCAACCCTATAAGTGAAGTAGACATCACCATGTTTTCCTTTCACAGCCTAATTTTCTCTATTAAAATATTCCAATTAGCCTCAAACCAGCACAGTAAACTCTCGGCTGTTGTGGCAGGGAACACAAACTTTCCTTTTAAATATCCTTACAGGGAAAACTGTTTGAAAACTAGTATTGATATCAGCTTCCTTTTTTTTTAAAGAAGTACAATCATCACTCTGCAAGTCTTTTGAGACTATGTGCAAGGCTGCCTTACAGTGCATGCCTTAGACCTTGCTTTGGCCTCTGTTCTTCCTCCAGCTGAGAAAGAAAAGGGACCTGCAGGTAATATGGACATCTCAAGGCCTCCCTGAAAATCTGCTACTGATTCAACATTTTCTAACATGTCTCTCTACTTCCACACACAGATAATTGCGTTTACAGCTCTCAGTCCCACAAATGGGAAAACAATTTCAGTTGTTCACATACACAACAGAATTTGCAAAGCACTGCACATGTGACTCGAGTAAAACAAAATCCCAGACCTCTCACAGATGTTCAAGTTAGTCATGCCAGAAAATCTTTTCTGCTTTCCAAATCTGACTTAAAACTTCTTTTCTGCAATCTTCCATATTCAATTGGATGTGTCTCACCTTACATCTCTTTGAGAGACATCAAGGTGGTCAACTCTTTTTTTGTGACTGTCAGACCATGTGATGTTGCAATGAGAAGCAGCTTTAGAACAGGCACCGGTATGGTTGCTTTACACTCACGTGGTTGTGCCACTATCCCCAAACTTGTGCACTTTTTTCTACCAGGAAGGACAACAGCAATGAGAAAGGCAGTAGGACAGTAAGACGTGTCAGACATCTGACAGAAGTTTTTGTCTAGCATTTTTCAGAAGTCCTTAATTTAAATTATAAATAATGAATACATTAATTTATTAAAGCATTATTTAAGTAATAATGAGCTTAAAACCTCTCTAGATCTTTATTAGTACAATGCTGCATTTTCCTCATACAGATGGAAATCACGGAGGCACTTTTGATGCAATGTGTTTAATCATCACAGTTTCTGTTTATTTTAATTTTTAAACTACAGCAACCACATCTACTGCACTTCTCAACCAGTAAAGGGTCAAATGAACTGTCACCTAACCTTAAGTATTTCTGTGGCTAAACCTGCAACACAGGATCTGAAACAACACTGATAAAAGTGGAAGACATGACACAAATCATTAGTTTAGCAAAAGTGAAATGAGGGAAAACATCCTGTTTTCTTTGATAAAACAAAGCTCAGAGTGCCTCCGAATTCTCTGACCCTCCTCATGCAGAGACTTCTTTCTTTCCCAGTAATTGCTCTTTGAGATTCAAGGAAAAGTCCATGAAGCCAGAAAAAACCTGATAGGACTTCAGTAAATGAAGCATGAGTCATTATCATCTGCCATCACTCAAGCACATGAATACGAATGCTGGCACAAACCTAGACATTAAATGCACTGATGACACTGACTCATCGGGTGCAGGAGTTAACCATCAATGTAGTCATCATACTCTCTATACTTCGAGCTTCAAGTGCACTCTGTAATAATGAGATTCTTCATGCTCTAGACAAATTCAGCAGTGGAAGGCCTGAGGCTTCACATCACTTCAGCCTGTGTCAATGGCTTACAAAAAAAAAAAAAAAACCAAACCACCACCGAGACCTACCAAGCTTCAAATCCTTTCAGTGAGAACCTCAAAAATCTTGATGCTTGTGGTATCTTTCATACCAGAACACACAGAAGGCTGATGTAATCTATGGCTTTATGCCTCTTGGTATTCACCAGCAAGTGCTCCATCCACACCACCCAAAACCTAGAAGGTAAAATCAAGGACCGGGAAAATGAGACCTGCCCACTGTAAGAGAAAAATCACATTCAAGTTTATCTAAGGAACGTGAAGAGACACAATCCACAGGATCTGATAAGGTGCATCCAAGAGTCCTGAGAGAACTGGTAGATGAAGTTGTTAAGCCACTATCCATTGTATTGGAGATGTTGTGGTAGTCTGGTGAAGTTCTTGCTGACAGGAAAAGGGTAAACATAATCCCCACACTCAAAAAGGGAAATGAGGAAGACCTGGGGAGCTACAGGCCGGTCAGACTCAGGCAGGCAGGCCAGGAAAGGTCATAGAAGCAGATCCTCCTGGAAACTATGCTGGACCACATGGAAAATAAGAAGGTGAATAGTGACAGCCAGTAAGTTTTACCTTGCCAAACTCAGATAAAGCAAATGGAGGATGTTAAAACCAGGTATTTCTCTTCTGAAAATAGAACAACAAAATCAACCAACCAACCAAAAAAAACCCACTAAAACTTCCAAACAGAAACCTCAACCAAACAACTCTTCCTTAATATTATCTCATCCCTAAGTGAAGCACTGAAGACATTTGATCTTAAAGTCAAGAAATAAAAGCAAAGTTGTGGGAAACCAAGACGAGTAATGTGTGTACAAAAATCTATATCAAAACCATACCTTTGCCTGGATGCAACAGCTAAAGGGACAATGATGCTTTTGTAAAACAGCAAAGAGGAAACAGAGGGTAACATTCTGAAGCTTTTCAAGTCAGCAGAAGTCAGTTTCAAATGAACTGACTATTTAACCTGAAGAGAAATGAAAATGAATATTTAAACTTATCAGCATAATAAACATTTTTACTGTTTCTTTGGAAAAGTGTGGTAACAAACTCTGGCTCATTGAACCATCTCCTCTATCACAACTCATTAAAGATCAGAGTGCCTGTAATTGAACTATAAGTCTCCTTTGTTCTTAGAGAGATTGACTGTACAGAACAAAACAGGAGATATTTACAGTGATATACTTAGCAGTAGCAAAAGAAAAATATTCTTTCCAAGTAAAATTATAATCATATTTCATTAAAACCCACATCAGGGAAAACAAATGAAAGAAAGTATGAAGAACAGAAAGAGGAATGGCTCAAACTCGGAGTCCTTGGGTCCTAGTCACAGGTTCTTAAAGATAACATTGATGCAATTAATAATCAATAAATTAATAACCTTTGGGAAAGAGGGATTATAGGTTCTACTTGGAAAGTATTCAAGACAGTCTGAAGGCAACTTCAGTCTAAATTAACAAAAGCTTCCTAAGAAACTCTCTCAAGATTGCCTTCTAACTTTGAGTTACTAAGGTCACCCACTGAAAGAGAACTGCAATGGGAGGACAGAAAGGTGGAACAACAACATGGTAGTAATGGTTGGGGCAGGCCCCAGGTGGTTGTCCCAAACCAATCACAGAATCATTAAGGTTGGAAAAGACCTCTGAGATCAAGTCCAACCTTCTACCCAACACCTCCATGACCATCAGACCATTTCTTCACCTTTCCCAGCAGTGAGGCCACACCAAATTCTTAAGACTTCCAGGTACCTTGTGCATAGTTTATACTTTAGCATTGATTTTTAAGAAACTAAGTATGGTTCCCAGTAAATCTTTTAAAATAGTAATATTTTTCATCTCTTTCTACACTTGGAGCCAAGTACCTGAGCTCTGGCCTTGCAAAAGTAAGATCAAGTTATTCTTTGTCTTCTGAATTTGCCTAGAAACAAAGAGGAGGTTGTGAAGCAATAGCAGGCACATGGCACTGCATGGTCCAAACTTGAGGAGATTTATACTGGTGCACAAGTTTCCTGCCAGCTCACACTGATGAGTAGCTGCAGCACTCTTACACATACCCTTACCACAGGGGAGCAGTAGTGGCAGACAACAGCCAGAAGACAAAATCCTCTCAAGAGCATGCACCTGTAGTACAGTGGGATGTGGAAGCACACAAGAGGATGGGGGGTTGTGGAATGCAGTAATTCTTTTGAGGATTGCAAATTTGTAACCCTTTCATAAAATTGACTTCAGAACACTGATCAAGAAATGCCAACTAAAATCAAGCACTGAAGCATTGTTACTTTTTGCTCTTTGCTTGGGCAAACAGCACTGCACACTGAGAATGAGTCTGATGCTGCTGATTATAATGAAGTTCTACTGACATAGCTTAGCTGGGCTAGGTAAAGGTGCTCTCAATCAAGTAGCACCATTTTTGCTTCTCTGATTAAACACGAACTGTTGTTGTGCCAATTGTTTCTTCATCCCAAAGCATCTCTTCTCAAGATATAGAAGGACCTCATTGCCCACTGTGGTCTGAATGGACCACTGTGGGCAATGGACCACTGAAGGACTGTTGGGGAAGTTCATGAAGGGATAGAGCTGTATATAGCACTTCCAGCATGCTGATATGCTCCAGCTCTGCATTTCTACTTCCACTGTGACTGAAATTAAGGGACAGTGTTGCCATGTCTTGTGAGACATGGAATTTGGAGGACTAGCTAGGCTGACTGTTTTACATAAGATACAGAAGCAACTGTTTTGGCCAAGTTAAGTCCTGAACAAAGGCAATGTTTATCTAATGACACACAAATCTCAGCTTAACATTCTAGACATGAAGTTCCTTCTTCCAAAATAATTAGTTCTGTGCTTTAGGTTTCTGACATGTGAGACAAAAGATTTCACTTCTTATATCCAACAACTCCAGCAAGACATATACAGTGAAACAAATTAAAGGTACAATTCAAGTAAGCTGCTACATGTCAATGGTCCCAAACTTTACTGTGGCATCTGCGCTAGGTGAAACATCGATTTCCTCCCGACAGCACAGAAATCTCTACCACAGATACTCCCTATTATTTCTGTAAAGACTATCTTTGTTTCCCTAATACTGAGAGGGTTGCAGCCTCCTTGTGTAGAGTTAAAACAGGGAGTCTAATGGGTCTTGTTAAAGATTAAACAGGCACACAGATACCTAGTTCAAATTGAACCTAACACCTTGGTTTGCTCATGTCAATTTCCTGAAACATGGGGGGAAAAGGTAATTGTCAATGAGTGAGAGCATTGACTTGGGGTTGGTGGAAATCAATAACATGAAACAATATAAAGCTATACAATCTTAATCAGTATTCTATAATGAAAAGGCTTTTAGACAGATACACCGAGTAGCTGGTTGCTCCCTTGGGGCCTATCCTCTAAGCTATACAATAGTCCAATTAAAATATAACATCAATAGCAACACAGTTGTTTGTGTCAGGGTTTTTTTATATGCATTGGGTTACATTTGCTAAATCAAAAATTGCAGGCACTGGAAGAGCATGCACAGAACAGTAAGACAACACATCAAATCCAGCAGATCAAATTCAGATCAGATATCACAGTCATACGTCTTAGGCTTTCAATTCACTACCTTTCTAACTACATGTAAAGGCTGAACCACAGAAATCACATCTCTTGGTTTCCACCAGAAAAAGAAAACAAACAACATTAATCAAGTAGAAGTTCTCTTGCCAACACTGGTTGTAAAATCCTCTCAGGATAGCTTCACATCTTCCCTGGAAGAAATGAGACCACTTTGACATTAAACCTGCTTGTTGCAACCTAAGAATAAGAAGACATACCAGGAGTTCTTGAAGATCAGAAAGGCTAGATGGCTACAGCACTAGAGAGCATACACCCAGAAAAACATTTCCAGACAGTTTCCCTGCCTCTTGATTTATGGTAAAATGAAAAGATGGTTACCAAAATGTTCCCATTAGGTTGCTAGTGTATTCATGCATGGAATTTAAAGACTCACTGCAGACAGTGTTGCTCAGGTGTATTAGAAGAAAGGCCCACATTTCCCTATCCAGATCTACTCGTTTGAGTTCACTGTTGACTGATGCATTCTTAGACTATTTCTGCCCACTTGAAAATCTTATAACACAAAGTAAGATACAAAACTTATGACATACTTGCACTGCATACTGGTTACTAAGTAAGAGAGCAAATGAAAGGCATTTTGGTTGCTTTTAAATGACAAACTACCACATTGCTATCTCTAGGACTGGGCAGGTTGCCCATGTTAGAAGCTGTGCGCGTCAGAAATAAGATCTTTTAGCTTTTAGATCTACCCAAATATCGTCCTAAGTCTAACAGCTTGATGGGAACCAAAGAGACATTTAAAATAACTAAAACAAAAAAAAATCTTTAATTATTTCTCTAACAAGTTAAAACATAAGATAGCTTATTCTTTTTTTAGCATATGCCAGTCTGAGAGTGTCAAGCCTGGTGCTGTAAGGACGTGGTCATTCAGACCCAGAGAGGTAGCTTGGTACTTGAAGAATGAGTGGCAGAACTGGAAACTAAACTGTCTGGCCAGTGACACAAACACACATCCATCCCTTAAAAATATTACAGCTGTGACAATCAAATGGAAGAAAGCAGGTTTCATTTCACTATGGTTGCTATTCAGTAATCTATAAAACATATAGATGCTACACAATAAAATGGAATTTGCATGTCCTTAAATGTGATGGGAAGGTTGCAAACCAATATTACAGAAGAACAGTTCTTATAAGGCTCAGGTTTCATACATTGTGACAGAAGTGGCCCACAAAACCCTTAGGCTGCAGTAGACAGTAGATTAAGCATATTCACATTAAGAAAGGGAAATTATTTTTAGTTGTCTTTGGGAGATGGATTCCCCCACACACACTTAAGGCAGTGCTGTGTTGACACTCAGGAGGTTTTCTTGGTAGAACTCCACAAGCAGAATTTTCTTTTCTCTTTTAATGAGAAACAACACCAGGGTATTACTTTCAGGCATCTAGATGCCATAATCTCTGATGCACCAATGCCAAATAAAGAGGCAAAGTTAACAGAAAAAGGCAAGCTGAACTAAAAACACTATGCATAGTAAAGATTAAAATTCCTAAAGTCACTCCAAAAGATTATTTAAGCCTTCTGAGGAAGAAAAAAAAAAAAATGCAGGAGAGGTGTCAGGACTGCATTAACAATGCACTTCTCTACCATCAGCTGGAAACACTACAGCACTTGGCATCTTGTTAGTATCAGAATCACTCATTTGATTACAAACAGATTTTCACTCTCCAAACCAAAGTGAATCTTGAGCTTTGAGAACTTCACAACACATTGGCCACCGTCAGAAAGACCATTATGGTTTTAACACAAGGGCTAGGCAGCAGCATTGCTAGGTTTCGGAAGGAGACTGGAAATCTTTGTTTGAATAGCAGTGTGAAACTGTTTAACAAAGGACTTTTTTTAAAAATAATTACCAGACTCGATAATTTTGTGTCGTGCTTGAAATTAAGTACTCAAGTGTACTAAACACATGAAAAACAAAGTACTACTTTAGTGTCTCCCAGTATATCTCAGCTACACCACGAGTTTTATGCAGACAGACGTAAGGGGAAGGCAAAGGGATGGGAGAGAGCAGTCAACACAAACTGGACCAACAGTTCTGGTCTGGAGACTAAAGCTGGTGGAAATGATTCAGAGTGCCACAGTTTTTCTAGTGCATGAAACATAGAATCATAGAATGGTAAGGTTGGAAGGGACCTCAAGGATCATCTAGTTCCAACCCCCTGCCACAGGCAGGGACACCTCCCACTAGTACAGGTTACTCAAGGCCTCATCCAATCTGGCCTTGAACACATCCAGGGAGGGAGCAGCCACAACCTCCCTGGGCAACCTGTTCCAGTGCCTCACCACCCTCACTGTAAAGAACTTCCTCCTAACATCCAGTCTAAATCTCCCCTCTGCCAGTTTAAACCCATTGCCCCTTGTCCTGTCATTGCAAGACCTTGTAAATAGTCCCTCCCCAGCCTTCCTGTAGGCCCCCTTCAGATACTGGAAGGCTACTATCAGGTCCCCTCGAAGCCTTCTCTTCTCCAGGCTGAAGAGCCCCAACTCTCTCAGCCTGTCCTCATAGGAGAGCTGCTCCAGCCCTCTGATCATCTTTGTGGCCCTCCTCTGGACCCGCTCCAACACTTCCATGTCCTTCCTGTGCTTCCATCAGCCTTCCCTTCACAGGGAGTAGTGGAAAAGAGGGGTAGAACTGGTATTATCGGGAAACAATCCATCAAGAAAGGAGGTCTCTGTAATGGCTATCCTTTTTGGTCCTTTAGAGTCATTCTTTTTTTTTTTTTT
>VWZE01006786.1:174920-194476 GCA_013396675.1 Eubucco bourcierii | reverse complement strand
TTTTTTTTACACAATTAAAAAAGGTTTTCTGCTGCTGGAACACTTTACCAGCTCTACAGCTTCGCTATTTGTTAAGAAGTGTACAAATCCTACAACCTAGTGCAACATTTACAGGGCTTGTTAAAGGTCAGCAGCAAACAGTCATGAAAGCAAAGAGGCAGTGGCAGATTGCCTTTTGAAAATGAAAGAAGAATATCTACAGATAAAGGGGGGAGGAAAAAAAAATGTCAGAACTCCAGTAGCAGCAACTGGTGCAGAGAAATTAAACCATCCCACCCTGCCAAGCACCTTTGTTCTTTTCCTGCAAATACCAAAGCTTTTATCACACAGCTGTCAAACACCAAGACATTGTTTATCATGGAACACACAACTGCAAAATTCAGTGGTAGAGTTTTCATATTCTGTGATGGTATATTTATACAAATAAAGAGTAGCTCTCTTATAATTAAACACAAATCACACAAAATCACACAGGACTTCCCTTAATTTTGATGTGAAGTCGAGGATATTTGATGTTACTTTCATATTCAGTTCCTCATACGTCAAGTTTTCTACTTTTCATTACAGCATAGCAGAGGTTGAGAGGGACCAGGCAGTCTCAGAAGACATAATTTAGACTTAGGGTGTCCTATGAAATTAACATAGAACCAGTTTGATTTGGTGAGATAAATACAGCAATAAGATGGGTCTTTTTCAAAGAGAGCACTAGTTACATTTTAAATATGTATCATTAGAGAAAAATCCCTAGACATGAGAAAGGCAACACGAAGATTTTGTTTGAAGCTGAGAATTTCATCGGTTTGCCTGTAATGACTCATATTAAGCCATGATCATTGAGGTCTCCTTTGCAACCAACCAGGCCAGAGTTCTGTAAAGTCACCATTTGCCACCTTGGAAAAAAAGGAAAGAAAAAAATATATCAACATATTATTTATTCATTTCAGCTTATTAAACCACCATCAGCAGGCCTCTACTTTGTCAACCTTCCAGGTAAACTTTGGCAGACACCACAGGCTTTGTGTAACAGTTTTTAACCTGTTTTAAAAGGTTCCTCTATGAAGAAGCTGAGATATCAAGCAAATTCTAAATGAGCCAACAACAAAACTCCTCATCCATCACTGAAGTGATGGTTTGCTGCCCAACTACATGAACCTCTTCAAAACCCATCAGCTTCCTGAAGCTTTCTGCCCCACAGTTTCCCCTCTACTTGAATGACATCCCAGCTGGGATCCTGAATTTCATTAAGAGGTATCACAGACTATCATTTCACATTCCCTTTGATTTGCAGAGTGTAGATAGCTAACATCAATTACAACTCCCCATAGATCCTGATCTAGAAAGAGATCTAGAATCCTAGAATGGTTTGGGATGGAAGGAACCTTAAAGATCACTGAGTTCCAACCTCTCTGCCATAGGCAGAGACACCTCCTACTAGACAACTTTGCTCAAAGGCTCCTCCAACCTGGCTTTGAAAAATTCCAGGCTTGCAGCCTTCACAGCCTCTCTGTGAAACCTGTTCCAGCACCTCACCACCCTCATGGAGAAGAATTTCTTCCTCATGTCTAATCTAAATCCGGCTTCTTCCAGTTTGAAGCCATTGCCCCTTGTCCTGTCACTCTATGCCTTTGTCAAAAGCCCTTTGCCAGCTCTCCTGTCGCCCCCTTTAAACACTAGAAGGCTGCTTTGAGGCCTCCCCCCAAGCCTTCCCTTCTTCAGGCTGAACAACCCCAAGTCTCTCAGCCTATCTTCACAAGAGAGGGGCTCCAGCCCTTGGATCATCTTTGTGGTCATAGCAGTAGATTCAAAGTTTTTACTAAATAAAGTCAGTCAGAAAACAACACGTTGTCTCAGCTGAGCTACTGGTTGTCTAGAAAGCCCACAGGAACACTAATCCAGCCAAAGAAACCATGTTTTTTAAGATGCTTTCTATTAACTTGGAATTTATTATATAAAAGTGGGGAAGTGGTTGTCCCACCATACTCTACACTGGTGAGGCCAGACCTTGAGTACTGGATTCAGTATTGGGGTCCTCACTACAGTAAGGACACTGAGGTTCTGGAGAAGGTCCAGAGAAGGGCAACAAAACTGGTGAAGGGGCTGGAGAAGATGTCTTCTGAGGAGCAGACAAGGGAACTGGTCTTATCTAGCCTGGAGAAAATGAAGCTGAGGGGACACCGTGCTCTCTCCAACTCCCTGGAAGGAGGTTGAGGGGAGGCAGGTGTTGGACTCTTCTACCTAGAAACAAGTGATAGGGTGAAAGGAAGTGGCCTCAAGTTGCACCAGGGGAGATTTAGATTGAATATTGGATCAAACTTCTTCACTGAAGAAGTGGTTGAGTCCTCATCCCCGGAAGCGTTTAAAAGACACAGAGATGTGGTCCTGAGGGGCATGGTTTAGCACTAGACTTGGGAGAGTTTGATAATGGTTGGGCTTGATGATATTAAAGGTCTTTTATTAACTGGAATGATCCTATGAATTTGAGAAGGCTGCTATCAAGAGCTCTACTGCATCCAGTAGTGGCTACCCATCTTTACCTGAACATCACCTGCTAGCAGGAAGAAATGCTTGAACAGTGAGACTATGTTGGCAGAAATGGTTTGTGTGAGTTTTCCAACAGACAGCACAACTCACATTGGATGACCCTGGAACAGTCTGCCAATATGTTTACTGTCCAGTGATCAGGGTCATTTGTGCTTAAAAAAACTCCTAGGATTTCTAACCACTCTCATTAAAATTTTTCGCTACAGATACTCTCCAACTCTTACCCACCCTCAGAATTCTGTGGGTTTGGTTGTTTTTTTCTTAAACCTCTGATGTTCACTGACTCAAGTTTTCGTTGTGTTTGCAGGTTTTGAAATACAATAAGCTGTCAATGTTTACCATTCTTTAGTGTCAGTTTGACTGTCTCATTCTTCCCTTCCTGCATTTCCCACTCTCACCCCAAAGTCACGCATGAGGAAGAAGTAGTTGTGAAAACTGATCTGCCTACGATATTTTGAACCCAAATCTGAATAGAACTGCCCCTTCTAAAGGACTGGTCATTACTACTTTGAAGAACATCCATCTGACAAGACAGTCATACAAAACAAATTTAGCATATAAGGATCATGACGGTTGAAGCTAGAGATAGAGGGAACATATCTGCAAGCAAAAGATCCATAAAATTGTGTTATGGGAGAAAGAGCATGAGTGGGACTGATGGAGGAGGAATGTTCTTCATTGTCACCTGTTTTTTTCTCTTTCAGTTCTTTCAAGCAAAGACATAGTTACTCCTTTTGCTTGTGATTTGAGAAGATTTCAGACAGTAGAGGAAATTCATGACTCAAGTTTTGCACAACTCAGTAAGCTTTCCCCCATCCCACTGCTACACATACATCATGCACACGTTAGAGCACAAGACTGAAAAGGAAAATATTTCTTCAGACAACTCTGTGGCTGATGGCACTTTGCTCCTGTCAGTGTGGCAAATGGAGTCCACCATGGCATACTCATCTGTATTGAGAGAGAAATTACTCCTGCCCATCAGTCACAGAATGGATGAGGTACGAAATCCATTCCCATGATGGATAAGTCAGAGTTAAAAAAGGTCAGGATGTCTTCAGAGTCTGCTGGGGACAAGCCTCATTTAAGGTTATTACACTCTTGTCAAAATCTTGACCAGAGTCAGTTTACCTATCTCTTTCCTCCCTTCCTATATTCCCTCCCTCTTCTCTGTAAAGCCATTTCGTTTTGCATGTATTTACTACTTTCCTTTTTAACATCCCATTGTTTTCTCTGGCAAAGTAACATATCTCACCATGTTACAATGAAAGCAGCTTTAAATGCAAATAATACCCACTCCAAACTTAGCACTAGAGATGAAAAAAATACCTGAGGTCAGACTCAACTGTGAAATCCAACCTTTGGAGAAAAAAAAAAAAAAAAAAAAAAAAAAAAAGAAGTGAAGCCCCTAGAAGCCCTCCAACAGACTGACTCCTACATCTGAAGAGCTGGACAAGCAAAAGGAGAAATCTGACCACAGCCTTCAGAAACAAGAGCTAAATCTGCAGCAAAAGGCTGTTGTGCAATTCAAAGATTGTCCTTGCCCTATTTACCAGTTTTAAAAGCCCAAATATATCTTGGGTACTCCGAGCAGGGTTGAAGATTGTTTTCTTGTCAGCTTACTACTCATAAATCTGTTTTCCGGTGTGGCAGAAAGATGTAATTTTGCTCAAGTGACCACCTGAGAACAAGAGCTTGTTCAGGACAAACTGAGGGCAGGGGATGTTTGACTTCTCCAAACTAAAAGCTTTCTCATGATCTCAAATCAAAACTATGACTACTAATGGACTTCAACTGGTCCTTCTGAGAGGTTGTGAGAGTATTTTTTTCCAAGCTGTCCTTGCAGGACTCTCCTTATATCCATGAGAAGTCCTGATTTTTTTTTATTTTTTTTAATGTGTGCTGCTGGAAGAAGAGAGACCAGGTGAAAAAATAATCCATTCTCTTACTCTAAAAACACTTCTTAAGCCAGAAGCTACTATAAATTCACAGGTCATCTGAAAACACTGCTGATATGTCATGGAGACTCCAGCTATTTGGAAACATTCATACTTGTTCCATACTTTAAGTGTCTTTACATATTTCTTTCTCAATGCAATTCATGACACCTGCACAAAAATGTGTGTGTGTGTCCTTCCTCCCCACAGCTCGACCTGCTGCTGCTGTTTTCTCTCTACTCTAGTCACAGTCCATGACTTGCAGGCATAACATTTATTCCTCTGTGGGGAAAAAAGTAAAATTCAAAAAAAGGGATTAAAATCTCAACTGAGAAATTAACAGGCACTTTTAAAGATTTGCTTTTATTTCCCCCTGCACCTTCCTCAAAGGAAAATAAAGCAGATACTGGTGTTTAAGGAGAAAACGATAGCTTATTCCTTCCCCAAAATACTTCTAGCAGATTCTCACAGAAACAATCAATCAAGGAAACACCCTACTTCAGGAACAAGTCAGCAGGCAAACTGGAAGAAAAACATTCAGTTGCAGACCTTACAAAAGCAGAACAGCCCTATCACAGCATCTGTGTGCTGGAGCAACCACAGCTCACCTCCGTCTGTGGGCTGAGGAGTGCTCACCTTCCACACCTCTTCTGGTGGCTCTCCCTTCCAAAAGGAGCCAGTGGGACCCACTGAGGACACCCAACTCCAGACTACACCACATCATGTAAAACTGCAGTTCCAGGCGTGAGAATTTGCGTAGCTTTGCAAGCATTGCACATCTGTCTGGAAACAGGTCAGAGGGCACATTTTGCGTTAAGCGGAATTGAAAGTGCCCAGTGAATCAGCATCAGTTCCCTCCTCCACTGGGAAGCACACACTGGCTCTGAAAATAAAGCCGGGGGCTACCAAGACTTCAGTAGCTTGTGTGGATGTTAGTTTTCACTCCTTCAGATATTTAGTACCCGTTAACCTAGCTCCCTGACAGACTCCTACTTCCTTTAAAGATACCCCACTGCTGACTGGGAAAAGTGGAATCATTTCCACACCAAGAACCCCAACAAGTGAGGGAAGGTTAAAAACCTTATAGAGAAGAGAAAAATGAGAAGGGAACTAGAGGGAAAAGAAGCTTTACTAACCCTCCAAGTATTATTTATAAAATCAATTCGTTGATTACAAAGTAAGAAAGTCCAGACGCTTTGCAGACGTCCTGGAATTTAAACTGCTGGAGACACTGAGTGTGAGACAGGGAGGAAGGCTGCCCTGCTGCTCCGGCAGCTTAGCCCCGGGTTCCAGACGGTGCAGCACCCGCCGCGGGGAGCCCGGGCCGGCCCTCGGCAGCCNCCTCTGCCACCCCCAGGCCTTGTCAGGAGGTTTAACTGCACCAGACAGCTGCAGAAAATGTGTGAAAATAAACAGCGGCAAGTACAGGGCTGAATTCAACATCTGCTGACACCAGATCCGTAAGCAGTCGGAGAACCATAGAATCGTTTCAGCCAGAAAGGGCCTTTAAGATCACCAAGTGCAACTATTACCTAGCAAGCATGAAGTCTGTACTAAACTGCGTTCCTTTTAGCACCACAGCTCTGCATCTTTTAAATGTCTCCAAGGACAGGGATTGAGCCAACTCCCCAGGGGAGCCTGTCTGAGAATACTTTCAGTGAAGAAGTTTCTTCTAATACTCAATCTAAATCTCCCCTTGTGGACTTGAGGCCATTTCCTTTCAATTCTATCACTTGTTACTAGGGAGAAGAGACCAACACCCACCTGGCTCCAACCTCCTTCCAGGGAGTTGTAGAGAGCAAGATCTCACCCTCAGCCACCTTTACTCCAGGCTAACCAACCTCAGGTCTCTCAGATGCTCCTCAGAAGAACTGTTCTCCAGCCCATTCACCAGCTTTTGCTGCCCTTCTCTGGACCCACTTCAGCACCTCAATGTCTGTCTTAAAGTGAAGGCCCCAAAACTGCACCCAGTCCTCAAGGTGTGTACAAAGTATAGCGAGGTGATCACTTGCTTGTCACACCATTCATGATCCAGGCCAGGATACCGTTGGCCTTCTTGGCCACCTGGACACACTGCTGGCTCATGTTCAGCCAGCTATCAACCAACAAGCCCAGGTCTTTCTCCACTGTGCAACTCTCCAGTCACTTGGATGCAGATCTGTAGTGTTGCAAGGGGCTGTTGGGATCCAAGTGCAGGTTCTGGCATTCAGCCTTGCTGAATCTTGTCCTCCACCCATTGATCCAGCCTGTCCAAGTCTCTCTGTAGACCCTTCCCACCCTCAAGAAGATCAACTCTCAGCCAGCTTAGTCAGTAAAGCCTGTCCCAGCTGAGCCCCTCAGGGAAGGCTGTGCAGCCTCCTCCCCACAGTGCACTTGGCAGTCAGCTTCTCAATTTAGTTTTAAGTGTTTGTTTTTAATCGCACATGTCAGCATGCCGGGTGGTTAACTTACAATGTGTCATACAAAACAAGGAACAAGCCTCCCAGTTAATCAAATACCAACAAAACGTCTCATGTCATATTAACGATATTTGGATTGGAGCCAGGAGGAACAAGTTTGAAAGCCAAGATCTCTCTGCTTTCCTCACTGTCTTAATTACTGTGTTACACTCAAATTGCTAGAAACACGGACATCAAAAGATGACCTCCTGTATCTACCACAAAAGAGGTTTTTAATGATGCCTGCAGCTGCACCTCTCCCCCTCACTGTTAACAACCAGGACAAGAAGAGAACCCCACAGCATGCCTGTTGTTGGGTGCCATACAAACTCACAGGCACACTATGGGCTCTACTCAGCTGGACAACCCACCCTGGAATCTACAATCCATGGGAATGATGTGCATGTTAATGCACTCTGGTTACAGCCACATCTGCTCCAGAAAGAAGCACTGTCTCTCCCTGGGTACTCTGCTGCTTTTGTGCTAGAAACCAAACACAGACGGCCTTGCAGAGAGGCAGAAGGAACAGCATGCAAGCCAGGGCTGAACACAGAACAGCTCTCAGCAGCTGTGTGGGTGCACGCTAAGCTTAAATCAATGACCCAAGCTGTATTTTATTACAGCTGGGTTCAACAAATCACCTTTTAAATGTCTGCAGGTCTCACAGAAAACAGATTTCTTTACATAACGTAAAGAAGATTTTTAGGCAATAATTGGACTTGGTAAATGTGTTTTTTTTTCCTTTCTCGGTGTAGAAGTACAAGATCCATAGACTGGAAGAGCTTCCCCACTTTCCCAATTAAATAAGTCAAATATTTTGTGCAAAAACAGTCCTCAAGACACTAGGAACCAAATACTGCAATAACAGTAACGATAACATTCTCAAGCTATAAAAACACTAAAACAAACTTGCAGCTTCAATTTACATCTCCCAAAGTGAGCTCCAACTGTAAGATACTGTAATAACATTGTATTAAATCTTGGGGGGTTGTTGTTTAGCTTCTAGAGGGATGGGTGAGAGATGCAGGTACTTCATACTGTCACATACCCAGTGCTGAATACATCCAAATGTCTGGTTTAATCAACAGAGGATGACTTCACAGCATTAGCTACTATTATGCCAATCATGTATTCAAGAGATATAGGAACTTTCTAGAAGAAAATAAACTAAAAAAAAATAAAATCCATAACACCCCACCACCATCACACAAAAATCTCTGGAGAAGTCAGGGGGAGGGAAGGAAAGAAACAAATAATAATCCTGAACTTCTGCATAGAGCAGAACTTTTTTGTTTGGTTGGTTGGTTTGTTTTGTTTGTTTTGGGTTCTTTTGATTGGTTTGGAGGTGGTTTTGGTGGTGGGGTTTCCCCTTTTTTGCTTGGTTGGTTTTGGTTTTGTTTGTTTGTTTGCTTTAAATTACACATTTACAATAAAATTTACATTCCGGAAAGGTAAAAAACTAGAAGTCAACAACATTATCAATTTTGTTCTTAAAAGTCTTCAACAGATGAATAGGTATTCCAGTGAATGACTCACACAGCTACCCTGTAAACTGTTCAACTCCTGACTATCTCTTGAAGACCTCTCACTTACTCTGAAGATCAGGTCTCAGGTGCTAGAAAATACAATTTATTATAGCTCAAGATGATAAATCTGTTCATCCTGGTGTAAGATTCCAGGACATTCTTTTAACAATTCTGTATCTTAAGACCCTCTTTGCAATTCACAGAGATGTCATGGCCAAATTTTTAGTAGTACCTGCAAACTGGATTTATTTTAGTTGAAGAATACTTCTGTTAGTTCCTTTTTGGATATTAAAAAAAACCCAAACAAACAAGAAAACCACACAAAAAACACCACCAAACCAGACAGTAATACATAATTAATTGCATAATACAAGACCCAAAAATGAAAAGCCACCTCCTTTTTTTTTTTTTTTTTTTAGCAGCAGGTATAGCCTACTGAGTGTTACATACTTTTTGGGGGAAAAAAAGGGGGGGAGAGAGTACTTTGTTAGTGGTACAGAACCAGCACAACAAAATCAGAAGACAAAATTTAGTCTTAGTTAAACTCTTTCTACCCAAGCAAGTATCAGGCAGATAGAAAGAGGATAGAGCCTCAAAATATGCCAAAGACGTGATACAATGGCTTGAGAATGCTCCACATTAGTAAGGAATGTGAAATTGCCTTCACTATGACCATAAACTAAAGAAAAGAGTGCCACACACATACTAGTGCAAGACTGTTCTTGACTACTCTTAGAGTTCTACCTAGTTTAAGTATATAAAGGTTTTCTTCTAGAATCTTAGAGGACAAGAAAATTGACACAAAATCCCTCCATTTTGCAGTTTATCCTTAAGTTCATAAACAGCTTTGAAAAGAAACCTGCTCTTCAGGATAAGACTGTTTTTGTGATCCAAAATGATTGGTCCAAGAGAGGTCAGATTGGTGCAATCAAGCTGGTAATCAAGGCTGTGGCTCAAATTGTTCACAAACAGCTGAAATCAAGACAGGCAGCCAGGTTGAGACTACAGATGTTTATGAAATGTTAACTGGCCATTTCACTCAGTTCTGAGGCAGAATTAACAGCCTCGTGTACAAACCTTATGATTTAATTGCCTGCTATAACACTGTGATAGTTTAGCAGTTCAAGGTATCATCATTGTTAACACACTGATATACAGACTCAATTTCACTCCTGACCTGGATTTACTGCATTGCTCATTCTTATTTAGTACTTAAGATTGTAGCTCTAAGTGAGACTTGCTTGCCTCTTTTTTTTTTTTTTTTCTTTCAGTCCATTAGGAACAAGTCAAAACTCCTTTCTTTTTCAGCTTGAAACAGAAGTGGTAACTAAAAGTGTAAAAGATTTATTTAGAAACAATTGGCTGCATCTCTGTGTTAATCCAGTTGCCCCTCAAAATGAGAAACACGCTGTAAAAGAATACAGATTCTTACATACACATTCTTTTACACTCAATTTCATGTGTCTCAAATCAGTATAAAAACACTGACAAATGTCTGCCACTTCAGCCAGGTAATGAGATATGCTGCTTTCACTCACAAAACAGAATTCAGCTGCTCCTGCAGTTCAAAACTCTACTGCTAGAATAAAACAAATTCGCTAGGAACTGATAAAAATTTATTTTCTGACAGAGGCTTCCCACTGACCCTTCACCCTGAAACGTCTTTATGTTTGGGTGATGCACCTTACTTAGAGTTACCATGCCAAGGCAAGGGGTAAAACTGTTGTTGCCCCATCCTATGTGCAAACACCCCCTGGGAAAAAACCGGACGGTTACTGGTGTGCTTTACAACTTTATTGTATTAACAAGATCCCACTGATAAGAGGTTTCTCACACTTCAGTTACAAGAACCTTTCTTCTGGAATCCATCAGACACTTGGAGGCTATTTATGCTGCCATTAACAGCATATGCTGTGCACACATACAACACTTGGTGACAGAATGATTTGCGGGGCATGGAGCAGGCTAGAGAAAAGGGATGCTGAGCTGTCAAAGTAACATCTCATTATATCATATGAAAATAGTGAAGAGGAAAGAACAGGGCAGAGGGAAAAGTGGAATAAAAACAATTTAAATGGGTTTCATGCTGTTTCTAGGAGACCATGTAACAACTGCTGAATGAAGATGTCTGTTGTCAGCAGCAAACATTCAGCAGCAGCANAGGGAAAAAAAAAAAAAGGGGTACACACAGACACTGGTTGAGCATTATTCCCATTTCAGACAGCTGATTTCCCCCAGAGAACAAAATTAAATAAAGCATGAGGAAGGCAACATAGCCACAGGAGAATTTAAACAAAGAAGAATCTCAGCTTTTACTAAAATAATGATGATAATAAATAAAACAGAAGCACAACATTAGAACTTGGACAGATGTAAAAGTGCTTGACAGTTCTACCAGAAATATTAAGGCAGTCTTGTGCACAGTCTGAGCTGACACTCTGGGTTACTTCTTTGGCCAAAACAGTATGGCTGTGCAGAATATGTACCTTAAAGAGAGACAGATGATACTGAAATGTTGCTTTTCAGCCTTGGGCCATTTACAAAAGTACCTCAGAAAATGTTTTTACAGATGAGAGGACATGCCAGGTACATAAAGTCCCAGCAACAAAGAACAAGACAGTCTCATTGCTAATTTCTTTCTCTGCTCTTTAAGAAACCTGCCTTTCCATTTGAAGTTATCTGACAAGTCAAATCAACATTCTGAGGACCCAAAAAGAGAAAGAGCCTGACAAGTTATATATCAGGCCAAGTTTTGTATTATTTATGCATTATGATCACATTTTCCATTTCAATTTTCAAGTATCTTATGCCTCTAAAAGCCTAAAAAGTTACCATTTGCTTTTTCACTATCCTCATTTATAAATAAGTATAGTCATTTCTGTTTCATACACAAAGAATACTACGGTTCAGGGAAGGCAAACTACTTGACCAATGCCACAGTGCAAGTCAACAGCAGAGCTAGGAATAGATTAAAGCTGTCCCAATTTCTAGCCTTTTGCTTTACCTGCAAGGTCACAGAACACAGAGGTGAATCCAGGCTGAGAACACTGCCAAGTGGCCATCGGACAAAAAGTAGATTATTTAAAGAGTTCCTCCGGAGAAGCATCTGACTATCGGATCTCATGAGGTAGCACATCTGAAGAGAGCAATCTGACTTGTGAAAGCAGAAGAGGGCTTAGTAGATACTATCATTTTGCACTGCCAGCTTCACAGGACTTCAATATATGAGTATGGTAGACTAAATAGAGACATACAAATGTAGAGTATGTGGTGGATGACACTTAGTGACACAGGCAATTTTTAATAGAGTTACTTTATACAGAATCATAAAATATATCCAATTAGAAGATGACCTCAAAGATCATCTAAGTCCAACGCTTGACCCAGCACTGAAGGGTCAACACTAAACCATGTCCCTAAGCACCAGGTCCACAGGCTGTTGGAACACCTCCAGCAATAGTGACTCCACCACTGCCCTGGGCAGACCATTCCAATGTTTGATAACTCTTCCAGTAAAGATATAGTTCCTAACATCCAGTCTGAACCTCCCCGGCAGAGCTTGAAACCATTTCCTCCAGCTCTGGTCACTTGACAACAAGAAAATGTGGCTGCCTCCCTCCTCACTCCAGCCTCCCTTCAGGTAGCTGAAGAGAGCAAATGACCCCAACTCCTTCAAGACAGGCCTTATAGGTCATGTATTTCAGGGCCTTAATGAGCCTCCTTGCCCTTCTCTGTAAGGCAATGTGTGATGGTTTGGGAGTTCCCCGCCCCCCTGCCACTTTGTAAAATGACCCAGACTAGAACTCAGCAGGCTGGAAGTTAAGGACTGAAGCTCTATTTACAGCTCAGCACAATATACAAGCAGAGATATACACTATATACAGGAATATTTACAGAAATATACAAGTTAAAGGTAATACAGAAACACAACACCCCTCCCAGAAATCAGAGACCCCAGGAGGGGCTCCCAACCACCCTTCCACCTTCTCCCCAACCCTATACCTTACCCCAAGGTTTGCCTTACGTGCAAGGTAAATTAAGAGGATCAGCCAGGGAGGTTAGAAGAAAAGTGGTTAGTGAAAATTAAACGGCAGAGGAGCCAGGGCCAGAAGCTGCTAGACTGCCCCAGACACTGTTCTCCCAGCAAGAGACAGACAGAGAATGCCTTATCTATGTTTTGGTTTCTCTTCCCAAAACAAATCTTAGCAAGAGTATGAATGAAATAGACATCATGATGTTTTCCTTTCACAGCCTACAGTGTAATTTTCTCTATTAAAATATTCTAATTAGCCTCAAACCAGCACACAACGGTATTTAGTACAGAGCTTAAGACAGAAAAGAAATGGAATTGCCATTAACTGCACCATTTTCCAAGGTGATTTCTTTGTGGTTATTTGGATGTAGGCAGTTTGGAGGCACACAGACTAAACATTACTCCCAATGAGAAGGTGCAAAACACAGTGCAGCTCAGTTACTGCAGCAAACACTTGGCCCAACAGTAAAGTTTTATCTCTGATGGAAACCATTCACCAAAACTGGACCTGTTTATAGGAATATGCCTTTTCAAATTATGAAGTTGAGCTGAACTTCTCATCTCAGACCAGGTGCCTAAACAGCCATGTCCCTCTGACATCTGCAGGCTTCAGTAATTTGGCATATTCTTGCAAAAGCATACCCCAACATGAAGGTAAAAGTCTAATTTCAGAAATTTCAAACACATGGGAGTACCTCAATTGAAACACACCTGTAAGTCAGATCTGTAGAGGTAACACATCTAGGTAAAACACTTGTATCAAAGTCAATCCTGAATGACTAATCCACAGAACTCCCAGACACCTAGAATCAGAGATTCCCAAACTGTGGATAAGGACTTCTAAAGTTTCCTACAGAAGCATGCAATATACTTTTGTCTTGCAGACAATATAAACCAGCAGAAAAGGCTATATGCCTCCATGGAGACAGATTATAAAGCTCACAGAAGATACTATGTTCTAACTTGGTGCAAATCATCTGATTTACAATAACTATCTGTGTGTGCTCTTTACCCACAGCAAGTGTAAAACAATTTGAATTAGGAACACCACAGTTATTTGGAAAGTAAATTTCCCAAGATTTGTGATATACTGCAGAGCTGCAAAGACCCACTGCTTTTAATAAAGCTTTATTCCACAAGGCCCAATCTGTCTGCAACAAAGAAGGAACATCTCTGCTCAGTCTGAAAATTGCAGAAGAGGCAGCAGACAGTTCAGACACAAGACTCAAGCTTATTGCCAAATTTGCCATAGTAAGCTGGCTACTTTTCCCATAAAAAATACTGCAGTAAACAAGGGGTATATCCAGGAACTTCAGAAAGAGACTCTAAATACATAGAGAGTACATATAATATAGAGCACCAGACTGGATGAGGTTGGAAGGGACTTCTGCAGATCACTTGCTCCAACTCCCCTGGCTCAGACAGATTCATGAGAACAGGCTACCCAGAACCATGTTCAGACTAAATGTAACGAAGAAATCTCTTATGATGAAGACAGTGAAACACTGGAACAGGTTGTCTAGAGTAGCAGCAGAAGCCACATCCCTACAAACATACAAGGTCAGGTTGGAAAGGGCTCTGAGCAACCTAGTTAGTGGAAAATGCTCTTGCTCACTGCAGGGGTTTTGGACTAGATTACCTTTAAATGTCCCTTTCAGTCCAAATTATTCTAACATTCTATGATTTTGGGTCCAGACTACTTTTGAACATCTCCAAGGTCAGAGACTTCACAACATCTCTGGGCAACCTATTTCAGTGTTTAGTCACCCTAACAGTGAAAAAGTGTTCCCTTATGTTCAGTTGTGGTTCAGTTTGTGTTCACTGCCTCACTGTCATGTCACTGCGCATCACTGAAAAGAGCCTGGCTCCATCTCCTTTAGACCCTTCCCTCAGCTATTTGCACACATTAGGATCCCCTGATCCTTTCTGGTCAGTCCCAGTTCTCCCAGCCTTTCCTGACAGCAGATATGCACCAGTCCTTTAATGATTTTCACAGACCTTTTACTGGATTCTTTCAAGTATGTTCATGTCTCTCTTACACTGTGGAGCCCAGAACTGGACAAGGTATTCCAGGTGTGGCCTCACTAAGCTGAGAAGACGACAATGATCAACTCCTTTAACTCACTGACAACAGGGTGGAGAAGCACAAACCAGGTCAGTTTCATCAATTCATTAAACAGAAGAGATCAGGATCTGAGTCCAACAAAGGAGAGGCTGGCATCTCAAAACAGATCACATTACAGCAAATTTAATCACCATCAGATTTCATTGCTATCACTTTCCTTGAATAATTTAATGGCAAAAGAAGAAAAAGCATAGTGATTATAGTAATTAACAATGCAGTAATCAATAATGGAACTCTGGAGCAGTGGATAAAAACGCAACAGGTAGCAAGATGATGCTCTACTTGGGTAACCAGATCTAGTTCCCTCAGACTGCCATTTCACAGCAAACATTCCAGATGGTATCAAATTGACCTGAAAGTAGCTCAGTGCGCCAACACACAGCAACACAGAGCAGCCATGCTGAACCTCCTACAAGGAGGAAAGTGCTTCAGACCATGTAGAACAGACTCATTCCTCTCCAGAGCTCACTGTCCCTTGCTCTTTGGTGACAGAAAACCTGTGGCACACATCAGTTCTCTGCTCTGTGAAAGGCTGAGCAAACTGGCCCGAGCAGCACTCCAAATGCTAATTACTGCTGCTCCTCCGCTCTTGGTTTTTAACCGAGGGGTAAAAAAAAACCCTAAAAAAAAACCCAAGGAAAAAAAAAAAAACTATGCTAATAAGACTGAAGGGAGCAGAAAGATGGAGGAGGAATAAAAATTAAAAAAAAAAAAATCAAAACGCAAATTAGGGAGATGGATCATGTAGTCAAGAGGTACAATATAATTAGGAGATAAACAGCCTTCCTGAGGCAGCAAGTGTGGAAAGCTGCCCTTGTAATGTCACAAAGTAGATTATGGGAAAGGAGCTAATATGTTTAAATGCTTTCGTCGGTTCGGTGGGAGATGTGCGGGAGGCGCTGGAAACCCAGGATCCAGACAGACGGAGCCCACGGCAGCCCCGAGCTACGGCCTGGCTGTCGCGCAGTGGCCAAGGCCGGCATGGCCGGGCCTGCAGCGCCCCCCCGCGGCCGCACCGCGGGAAACGCTCCCGCCAGCTCCGGCGCCGCAGCGCAGCGGCCTCCGTCCCCTCACGCAGGGGGCCGGCCCCTCGCCTCGGACCTCTCACGCAGGCCCGCAGCTTGTCCTCGCTGGCCAGGTCCTGCCTCCTCCACGGCACCTCCTGCCGGGCACGGTATCATCAACGCCACTGTTAACACCATATTTTCATTACGCAATAACCCCCGCTTTTTGATCTCTACTAACCATTTACAAGGTACTGTAATCAGCTGCACTTTTTACTGATGTACCCTGCTGGCTTATTTAAAAAGTTAACTTTGACAGCAGATGAAATAAATGGATTCAGGTTACACACAGGTACTAGCCTCTGCCTTGGCCACCTGTCTGGGATCTCCTGGTTAATTTGCTTTATAAACTACAAAACTTTCTCTTGCCTCAAAAACACAGGTAGGCAGCCAGACTGCCCTTGAAACCAGCATTTGCTGTTCTACACCACTCGTTACCCACGAACACATCTGCCATTCAGTTACCTAAATGATGGACTTGTACAACTGTCCACTTATTTGTAGGAGGCCATACTGCAATACCTTTCAGACATATAGCAATCCCTGAAAGGTATCCTTTTATTTTACTCCACTATCTATTTGGCAAAGGGGTTTCAATTCCCCTCCTTTCAGCAGGGGAAAAAATACACAGTGTAAGCTAGAAAATGAAGTCACTATGATGCAATCTGGTGAAATAATAGATTGTGCTAGAAAGATGCAGTCTCTGGAGAGCTTTCCATCCCTTATGTACTCATTACCAGACACAGTGACCAATTCATAGATGCCAGGAACAAAGAATGCAGCAGTCACAACAAGATTTACTCACTTATTGCAAAGGATTTAACTAGGAAAGGGCTATCAGAAGAAAAGAGAAATCAGTAGAAAAGCAACAAGGAGATAGCACTGAATGAACGTAATAGCAAGAGAACTTGAGATACCTATTTTCTTCATGGGGTATTTGTAATCACTCCTGCAACTATATGATCTTTACAGCAACTCTGGTTGGCATGTGCTGGTAGACAGCTTCTAAGAGGGCTCCTTGTTACTCAGTTCCACTAATAAACACAGCCAGCTGTAAATTCAGCACAATCCTGCTGGCTCTCTTTCAGGAGCAATCTTTCCACCTCTTCTTGCAAGCATTCTCTCATTTCACTCGTGCTCTCAGTATCTCTCCTATTTTGCTACTCTTAACACTACAAATGTAAAAAGTAAATTTTAAAAGTACATACTTAGCTGAGACTTCAAAAGAACTCTCAGTATCTACTGTACCACTGCTTAACCAAACTAGCTGAACCGCTACAGTTCTTTCTCCTGTTATAGAACATACTTCCCCCAGACACCCAACAAGTCACAGAAGTAGAATATTAATACTGACACATTTCAACATCAGTCAAAACAGCAGGGTTGCAGGCAGAAGCACTGTCAATTAAAAATACTTGGTTTGCAAAATTACTTAGCCACATTAAAAAAAAACCAAACAAAAAACACAAGCCACCCACCTTCTGATTGCACAATTCACAGCCACAGTTCAAAATCTAAGACTGTTCCTGCTAAACTGATGAAACAAGGTGATCTCCTGTGCTTTACATTCCAGGATATAGTCTCTAGGCTCATGTAATCATCAGCTCAGGCTAGTGACCAGAATTCTTATTTCAACAATGCATTGTCATTACATGCTGACTTGGCATTACTTATAAAGGAGGGGGAAGGAGGATGAGAGGTGTTAAGGGAAGAAAAAAAAATAATCAAGATTATGTGCTCTGTACATTTTTTATATATATATACAGAGAGAGAGAGAGTAATCAAAATATCTTGCACATTTATTTCCTTCTGGTTTTATAGGAGTTGCAAAAACAAAACTGCCTTTCACTTACTTCTATATACTGTAATTGCCAACACAGGGTATATGAAATGGCAGAATTACAACTTAATGAGAAAACTGTAACAGAAAGCTCAACAAGAAGGGATGGAGCAGCAAATTCCTAAAACTATCTCCTTGGTTCATATTCCCTTTAAGAATGGTTATCAGTAGAAATGCTGTATCAGCATCTTATTCTCTTAAAGGGAAAATATAAAACACATTTATGCTTCCCAGAGACATGTCATGGTATTTTAACAGTAAGCTGCTAATAAGAATCTCAGCACTCTCCAGGTTGTTTAAGCCATCCACAGTGATTATGAGCGAGTGTGTTTTAAAAGTCACTGAACTGGAGACAAAGCTCGAAACGCACCAGCACTTACAGCACTGTTGTAGCAGCTTCTATTCAAAGGAAAGCAACACCGATGTTGTTACATATATACAGTGTTTGCAACACTGACACAGTGGGGAAAAGCTGGTCCCCATATAAATCCAGAGCATGTCAGTGCAAACAAGTTTTTTTAATTAAACCCGGCAATTTTTAGCCTCCTACTGACTGACAGCGTCTCGCTGTCTCCTCCTCAGATGGCTAAACTGGCTTCCAAGAGAGAGAGCTGAAAGAAACAAAATCACCAGAATACCTAACTTTGACAGGTCTCTGCTGGGGATAATTTCAATAGCAGGATGCTGCAGAGAGAGGTAAGAGGAGCTCACATGGCTGCTTAGGAAGTCTTCCCTAATGAAGGCTCAAAACATCACAAAGGCGGTAGAGGAGTATTTTATTCCTAAGCCTTCAACAGGATGATCAAGCAGGACAATTTTAATCAGAAGCCATATTGTTGGAGAGTGCAGAACAATGTTCGCACCTCAGTGGGTGCAGTTTTCTTTGAATGCAAAAGTAGGCTTAGAGGCTGGCTAGACCTCTGGCTGCGAGGTTGGCTCAGTTGCCAGCATTCACAAAAAGCGTTATCCCTGGCAGAAAATAGACAGACATAGGCTCCCAAGACAAATAGATAAATAAGACTTCCTTGGTCAGAATACTTTTCCCCAATTTAATGCAAGGAGTTTATACTGACTGCTAGTACTGTACCTTCGGGAGGCTCTTCCCGCAGATGAGGAGGCAATTCTTCACTTGTTGTCTCAGTTTCATCTTCCACCATCTGCGTTTCTAAGCTTGGTCCCTGCAGAACAGAACAGCAAAAGGAGGTAAATTGGAGAAAGTTCAGAAACTATAGGAATAATTACAGGATTAAACAATATGCCAGACAATAAAGACGAGGAACTCAGCACACTTCAGCTGATGAGAAAGAGAGCTGCTGGAAGATTGATTTGCAATTGTTTATAAAAAAGGAAGGAGGAAAAAGAAGGAAGAAAAAAGAAAAAAGGATTCTGAGCTGGCAAGCAAAGTCACAAGAATCTGAGAGGGCCAAAATCCAGGAACTGACTGATGAAGCACTACTGTATATAACATTTCTAAAACATACAACGGAATAATAAAATCAAATCCAAGGGTGGCAGCAGATTTATGATTGCTTAGAAGTTTCAGGGGGGAAAGTAGTAGCCGTCTTTGTCTTAACAAGACTAGATTCTGAAAGGTCTGTGGACTGTTCAATACAGAAGGAGATCAATAGGGCTTAGACTTACAGGCTCACGTGTCATTTTTCAAATGAGGAGAGAGCAAATGAGTTTACAACCTCCTAACCCACCGAGGCCCACTGACCACATAGCATTCCCATTTGTATCTCCATACATGTATTTGTGCCTGTATGTGTAACTTGCTAAACTAATTACTTCTGGAAAACTACCAGGTTGCCCTCCACAAAGTTTTGCATTCCATAGAATGGTAAGGTTGGAAGGGACCTCAAGGATCATCTAGTTCCAACCCCCTGCCATAGGCAGGGACACCTCCCACTAGCACAAGTCACTTAAGGCCTCATCCAACCTGGCCTTGAACACATCCAGGGAGGGAGCAGCCACAACCTCCCTGGGCAACCTGTGCCAGTGCCTCACCACCCTAACTGGAAAGAACTTCCTCCTAACATCCAGTCTAAATCT
>VWZE01006786.1:149072-169594 GCA_013396675.1 Eubucco bourcierii | reverse complement strand
CCCCCAACAGTTTCAACGAACTACTAAAATACTTTCTATAAACATAGCAAATAATAAAGATCAAGAGGAAAAAAACCCACAAACCTACAGGGATTCTCCCAGGAACTGCCTAAGAACATGACCCTATGCTCTGATCACACTGACCTTACAGTGCAGTTTAACCCAAATTTTGTGGGCTGCTGGGACCCTGCAAATTAGCATTTGCTTGCTGTCTTAAACTCTGTTTCATAGAAGGCTATGTGTTTACGGATTGAGAGGACACCCAGTACTGAACTAAATAAGGGTGGCAAATCACCTTGTAGGTGTAGCATTTCAGACTACCTCATGCTTCTCCATGAGCTATATTGAGAATACCAGAACTTCAGTGAAATGCTCATATTTTCAGTGCAACAAATAATCCAAGGGCTGGAGCATCTCTGCTCTGAGGATAGGCTGAGGGAGCTGGGGCTCTTCAGCCTAGAGAAGACTCCAAGAGAGACCTTATAGCTTCCTTCCAACACCTACAGGGATCCTACGGGAAGGCTGGAGAGGGACTTCTCATAAGGATGTCTAGTGATAGGACAAGAAGGAATGGTTTGAAGATGGGGGAGAGTAGGTTTAGATTGGATTTTAAGAAGTTTTTCTGTTCAAGAGTGATGGAACTCTGGAACAGGCTGCCCAGGGAGGTTGTAGATGTCTCCTCCCTGTGGGTGCTCATGGTCAGGTTGGATGAAGCCTTCAGCTGCCAAGTCTAGTTGAAAGGTGTCCCTGCACATGGCGGGGAGGCTGGAGTAGATGGTCTCTGAGGTCCCTTCCAATCTAAGCCACTCTGTAAAGACTGACTGTTTTCAACTGCTGTGATAAATGTACATGTAACAGAAAGAAGGTTCCTATCCAGTGAGGGTCAGTATTTTCCACAAGGCACTGAGTTACGTTTATGATGCTGAAACTAAGAGCTGCATTTATCACCACATTTATATTAACAAAAGATTTCAGCATGGTGAATAGTAAAAAACAGCCTGTACTATCCCCATCTCAGCAGAGTATTAAGACATCAAAAACCACACACAGCTCAGGCAACCATTATAAGCCCATTTTGCACATAAGTCAACAACAACATGAGACTGTCACTGCAAATGCCCCAAGTCACTCTGCACTGGAAATTGCTACACTTTCTAAATAGCCCCTATAGACCATCTTGAAACAACCAAGAAAAGCAAATCCTGCATCACCACCACCACTGCTTTCAGGCCTTTTAGACTGCTTTTGTGCTTAGCTTATACCAGTTGCAGTATATGACCTTAAACCAATACAGAGTCTGTCAACTGACTGCTCACCAAGCAAGGATTAGGCTAAAGAATAGCCAAGAACAAGGGCAACTGGGAGGGTAGCGGGGAGGAAATCAAAGACAAGAAAATAATCCATCCTATGAAAAATTATTCCTGAAACTGAAAGAGTTTCAGGCAAATACTTCAAGTTTCCTTATGACTGCTAAGAGACACTTTACCACTCTTCTGAACCAAAGAGAACCACAGATTTTACAACTCTATTTTTTCTGCCTTTCCAATATAACCCCTACAAACACAGTATTCTTAAAAACAAACTCCCCCAAAATTATTATCTCCCATACAAACAAAACTTATAAAAAATCAGCAACATAACTAACTCTTCACCATTATACTGAATTTTATTAGCAATCATTTCCCCCTTACAGAACAGAATCCAGAGGGATGTAAAGCCCATGGTCACAATTTTAGCATCTTGGTTCAAAGACTACCCCTTGGAAAACCTTCTAATATCTGCAGCTTTAGCTACTACTTTCCCAAATCTTCTAATATCTGCAGTTTTAGCTACTACTTTCCCTCTGCTTTTTCTGCTGAAAATGCTATTTATCTCCTGACTCAGATCTTCGTATTTCCATTCTTGCTCCTGAACACTTCACTTTTTCCTTTCTGACATTCATCTCCATTCTGCACTTGAGCCTGGAATCTCACTGTTGAAAACTGCCTCCTTCCTCATAAAGCCTCTCCTTAGGAGCCCACAGGGTCAGACCTGCTTCATTCTATGCAAATCTTCAACTGCCAGCCTAAATCACATACCCTCCCTTCTACCTAACATCGATTTTCAGACCTGGTCTTCTACATAGGCACAATTCCAACAAAGCAATTCAGCACAGGCACAATACTGGCAGCACAGACTTCGCTCCTCTACATTTGTGATTTCACTCATAAGCTTTCCCAGCACAGGTTCAACCCCTTTTTTATGTAGCATCAAACACATCTCAACTGGTAACTACAAAGGATGGATGCACACCCAAAGAATTACAAGACTTAGCAGGTCTGGGGATAGAAACAAGTCATTCCCAGGCCTAGGACAGCTTGTTAAGTGCCTTGGGGAACTATAATGCCATTTTTTAAGTGTCTTAGTGAAAGCATAGACTATTTTTGCATTATGCTTAAAGAATGTTTATTGCAAGCCCACAAGACTAAAAACCACTCAATTTCCTGCGCATTCATGTGCTTTGCCTCTTCCCAAAAACAGAAAAGCCACAAGTCTTCTCATCCCACATTCATTTCCACCGTATGGGTGAGAGATAATGTGTATTAGGCCTGGGCAGAATGTTTGCAGATGCCAAAGGTCTTGTCAGATCTACTAATAATGAAGCTGACCTTCAACAGCCTTTCCTACAATGATGTCACTAATGACAGTGTCAGTTTGGGAACTATCCTCCATCCAACCACTGTTACGAAGTTCCTCTGAACTTCTCTTTGATATTTCGTTTTCAAACAAATTAAATCGTAAGCCACAGAGATGAGCTGTTGAGGGATGCAGTTTAGCACCATGCTTGGTTCAGTTAGATAATGGTTGGACTCGCTCTTAAAAGTCTTTTCCAACCAAAATGATTCTATGACAACTCCACCTTCCATATTTATAAGTGGCTTGTGGCTTGGAATGTCCTTTGTGCTTCTACACAACTACATAAAGCTTCGACTCCTACAGAAAGCAAGGGGTTTGTTTGGAAACACAACAAAAAAGGGAGACTTTAAAGAAGCAGAGGCTGGGTAGATGGTTCAACATGAGTCCCTTTTCCAGGGAGCTGAAAGCCTACAGGTACTTAACTTCAGCTGAAGCACACAGCTACCCAATCATCTCCTTATATACTACTGGTTAAAACTACTACAAGGTTAAAACTGTCACTGTCCCTTTGTTAGCCAGGTATCTGTAGCAGCTGCAGCTTTTACTTCAGCTGTGCATTTTAAGCATATTCAAGAATTAAGTCTTCCATTTAACATTTTCTAAATGCAACAGGAATGTTCCACGGAACCTGCCACTGCTATTGATTGCACACCCACACCTTAGGGGGTTCCAAAGGCAGGAAGGGAAAAACAATTGATCTGCCAACAATTTTTGGGTTTGAGGTGGGCTTGGTTTTTGTTTTTTTTTCTTTCCTGTAGGTTTAAGAAAAACCTCTTAATGGATGCTTTGCTTTTAATTTTGCAAAACAAGGTTCGCTCATAATGAGAGCTTCTGTGCCAGGTTTTGGCCCAAGGGAAATATGAGTTGCAGTTATAAATCCCAGAGAACACTAAAGGAAAGTACAGAAATAGAAACGCTGAGGATGACAGCAGTGTAAAATTATAGCACTTTGTTCGAAGTACGCTGTGAGTACAAACTAAAGAAGCTGCTTAAATTAGTTGCTCTTCCCTGCATTTGGACAAACACATTAGGGAGGTGACAACTTTAACAACACTTAATTTTGTCTTGACAACAGGACTGGAGGAGAGAGGCAACGAGAGCAAGTTTTCATGTTGCAAATTCCAAATTAAGACCGCGTTGTATTATTCTCAGCAGATGAGTCAAATCCTATTTCTACAGCAATAAAACAAATCTTGTACTGCAAGCAATCCTAATTTAGGGTTTACTTGGCATAAATAGCTTTTCAACAGCACTAATGGCACCACAATCTATTCTCCACTCAGCAAGCCAGTAAAGAATCTGGTTTAAACTTTTTGCATTCACACTTTATACAGGACAGACAACACCATTTATACAGCAAAAAGCCAATTCAGTCTGCTCAGTGGTAGTTCAGCCACTTCTGGATTTCAAATTAACTGAATTTTGCCTTGATGGACCATTTATTTTCCATCTGGATTTTACCTACTAAAATCAATGTTAGTATAGAAAGAAAGAGTCAAACCAAACAAACCGCATTTCATTTGATGGTCGAATGGGCTGACCCAAGGAGAGTACCCCTCAACTCTGAGCAAGTTAACCAGCATCATTACCAAAATGGCACCATGCAGCAGTGTAAAGGTTGAGAAGTTACCCTGAAAGAGGCTGCATAATTTGCTGTAAATTTTAGTTTAAACTGCTACCTCCACAAGGAAGGGTCTGCCTTGTCCAGAACATTGCTTATGTCCAAAAAAACCAATTGTGCTGAATTGCATTTGTTTGGAAAAAGAAGCTAGACAAAGGCAAAGTGCCACTGCAGAGTGTAACTCAAACATCAGCAATTTGTAATTGAAGGTAGACTAATACACAGGAAAACCATCACAGAAACACCTGCAGACTAAAACAGAGATGAGTATGGCACTGAATGATGCAGGACCAAAGCATGACCCTGCATCATAGTAAATCAATCTAAAAGCAATTAAACAATCTAAAAGCAATTAAACAATTACCAATAATGATACCTCAAAAAATATTAACTTATATTGGTAACTGAGTATTCACTGATTGAGTGAATTCAATCCCCACATCCTGTCAGCCATTCACCATCTCTCAACAAAGACTTGGGGGGTGGAAATTCCCTCAGTTGAGCTGGTGAAGCAAAATAAAGCAATGACTTTGTGACTTGTAGTTTTATTGCACTTTTACATAAGTATCATGAGCAAAGTACTATAAATGCATCTTCTCCAGTCTGGTCCTTGACAGGTGGATTTAATTATTAACACCACTTTTACTCATACAAAAGAAATGAGACAATGTACCTGCAGAAAAAAAAAAAAATAGTCTTCCATTTTCCTAATGAGCTGTGGAAGTGCCACTCTAGAAGGCTGCAGACAGCATGAAAAAAAAACTCTGAAATAAAAATAAGAAGGCCTTTGCTTAATAATATTGGGCTATATGACAGAGGTCACTAAGACACTCTCACCAGAACTCATGGGAGGATGCCCATAGCAGTTCTCTGTAACAGTGGTCTCATATGGCCTACCTGAATTACCTAACTTCCATGCATTTATTTTCTTAAAAGTGCACAAACATTGGTTTAGCTTCAGTGAGTCAAAATTTAACTACTTCTTTTTTTTCAAGGGCTCTTACAGGTAGAACCTAGTAATTTCTACAACAAAACTTGAATTCAAAGTAAATAAGCATGCACCCAGCTTGAAAAAGTATCAGCACTGTCCCCCCCACAAGGAAGTCATGAGAGGCATCACTACCACTCTCTGAAACACAAGTCAAAAATCTTAATTTCATCTTTTAAAATTAGACAACAATAATGCTGCAAGTCCATTTGAAGTTACAACATTGTTCCAAAAGCAGTAATTTTAAATGCTAGAAATGGAGGGAAAATATAAAATATTTTGTTCAGTTCAGAATTTTTTTTTTTTTTTTTTTTTAATTAGGAATACAAAATGCATTTTCTGCAAAGCTTCAAATATTTCAGACACAGCTGGGAGACAGCAATATGATATATTTATCACATAAATTTTGAACAGATTTTGTTGATGGCTAGGTAGCTCAGTATCTCCTTCCTCACAAATGAGTGCCGAACTCAGAAGATCAGAGCTCTTTTAGATCAGTGCTGCTTGTTCCATGTGTTTAGCGTTGTAGTGTTTTAAAGGAGAAGCACTTTGGATAAAATATTTATCTACTCTACAGAGCAAACTCATTTTCTAGTGCTATCAAGCTCTCCAACAACACAGTCAGTCCATGTACCTTAAACTTGACAGCCTGAAGCACTGCCAGCAATAACGCCTCTTTTATTTCAGGATTTCTAGAGATCTCATTTTCTTCCAAACTAACTGTGAGAAGTACAGGTTAAGATTGCAACTTGCTGCATACAAGACCCCAACCAGAGTTCATTCAGCAACTGAAAAAAAACACTGGACAGAGAAAACACTTGATCATTAGGAATGCAAGCAACACAGCTTAAAAGTAAAAATTCACTCTCACAGCCACAGCTTTTGGTAATGCCTGCCTTCTGCTTCTGAGGACCTGCAAGGTGCACAGGCTCTGCCTCCAAAATGGTCTGGTTTGGGGTTTTCTTAGATTGAAGGAGAGCCTAAGAATTACAGGATTGTAAGACTTGCAGTGCAAGCAGAAGCTGCTTCTGTGACTTCCACTAAGTTCTACCAGCAACATTTCTTTTGAGGAAACTGCTTAGGAGTTCTGCCCTCACCACTGTAACCATGTACCTTGTGAAGAACTTTCATAGATTCATAGAACGGTTTGAGTTGGAAGGGACCTTCAAGGTTATCTAGTTCCAACCTCCATGGCATTGGCAGGGACACCATCCACTATAGCAGACTGGTCAAGGCCTCATCCAGTCTGGCCTCAAAAATCTCCAGGAAGGGAGCATCCATGACCTCTCTAGACAACCCCTTCCGATGTCTCACCACCCTTACTGTAAAGAATTTCTAATATCCAGTCTAAATCTACTCTCCTGAAGCTTAAATCCATTCTCTCTCATCCTATCACTACAACTTTGAAGGCATATATCCTCTTCCCATCTCTGAAATTCAGCTGAAATACAGGAAAAAGAAAACCACCAGAAAGTTTGTAAAGTAGTTCACCCACAAACAGATGTGACCAATCGTAGGCTAATATGGAAGTGAGATTTGTCTACAAAACATGAAGCCTGCATTCCCTTTATCACATTCATTCTCCTTCTGCTCCCTGTAACAAATTGAAGACCAAATGCTAGGGAAAAAAATTAAAAAATATATATATAACTAGATAGTTGATAATAAGCACTATCTTATGTCTTTTTTCCTTTTTATAATCTGTTCCTTTCCCAAATACTTTTTATTTCAACTATCATGAGCTCTGCGAAACAGGATCAGAGACATGTTAAAAAAAAAAAAAAACCAACAACACACCAAGTTACAGAGACATCAAGTTTTGACAGGATAATCCATGACATCCTTCAGGAACAGAGCTGTCTGTAAATACAAGCAAGACAAATATTTACGTAGGTTTTCCATAACTTTTGACGCCTCATCTTCAAAACACCTTAATTTCATCTGATCTCTAGGATTCACCTGCCAACATCAGGTACCACAGGCAGCCAGAAAACCACAACAGCTATAGGCAGCAAGCTCACATTCGTTGTCTTGAATGTAGCTACAAGTTTCTCTAAGGATAATGTCACATTTATGACACCTGTCTCATCTCCCATAACTGAAATATGAGCACATGCCAAAGCACCACAAGCTTTCCACTTTGAAGAATCATTTCAATTCAATAAAAAGGGGAACAGCTTCTTAACTGAGATCCCATCTTCAGCTGGCTTTGCCAAACAAGACCTTCAACATGATCTGACACTCTCAATGCCTTTCATTCTTCTGATTTTGGATTTACGTTAGAGCAGTGACAGGACCAGCATTAGAAGCAGACACTGCAGCAGCAACCATACCACAAAGCCATCAGGGATTACCTGAACGTCACCAATTCACTCACCAAAATACAGGAATCATACTGAATTGTGGGACAGTAGTTGGTGGCAGCATGATGAAAATGGGGGTTTTGGCCATCTCCCCACAATCGTCCACTTTCCTAATGAATGAAACCGCCCTCCCCACCTGATAGATCTGTTACCCAGGCCCCTAAACACAGCCTGAAAAGGTGCATTTCCTTGCCATCCAGATGATTTGCCCTTGAAGGAAAGCAAAAGCTTTTAGTATACTCAAAACATTATCAAGTTACTTATTCCTGCCTACAGAAATGGTTCACTTTCAAGCTGATTGCCTCTCATTCCTAACCTATAGGGGAGGAAATGGGAGCTTTACGCAGCTTCATATTTTGCATAGCCCAAAAGGGCCCCCAAATAAACCCATCTTTCACCACTCATTGCTTGAAAGAGATGGGAACATAAGAAAAGTACATGTAAAGCCTGTCTTGAAACCAGCTCCTGCAGCTTTGAAGCATGACTTTGCCACACTGCTTTATTGCACCCTACCTTTTTCACATGTTACTTATTTGACTCACTTTAAAATACCTCAAGCTTCAGCTGCCTCAGCAATCATCCAACATCAGTGATGAATCCTGAATCACTTCCACAGCAGAACACCCCTAATGTTACCACTTACTTGTCTTCACCTGCTTCTTTCCCTCCACTTAGGTTGGCAGACGTTGACAGCCCTTTCTTCTCAGTAACCAGTATCAACGAGAAAGGCTCAAAACCAATGCTGCTAAAATCACACAAACTCAAATGTATTTCCCAAAACACAGTGACAATTAGGGGAGAAACAGGTAAGATGATTTTTCAGAAAGCGGCATTCTGATCAGTTCCCCACAATGATCAACAACTTAAACTTTGATTTGTTTGAAAGTCACACTGAACTGTTTGAACTGTTTGTGAGCAGGCCCAAAAAAATGCCATTCAGATTCAACTCCCGCATGGTACAAACACCCCTCCTCTTCCCACTCATTCATCTTTTAAAGGGTAAAAAAAGCTGAGCACACTTTGATGCATTCCACTTGTTAATTCAAAACTATCCCCACATCTGGCTTAAGACTTTAAATCATGTGTCTGCAATGACCTTAAAGAGAGGAAACTGAGACAAACTCCTACAGCAAAGTGTGGCACATATGGAAAGAAATATACACTGAAATAAACTACCCCGTCAGAAAGCTCTCAACCCTTTCTTACTGAAAAGCCATACACAGTGCTTGTATCTGATGACTGGTTAAAACCCAAAAGATATTCTCTCCCCATACACACATTTTCCTTGCAATCAGAACACAATCCCACTCACACATTGCTGTATTTTTAATGAGCCCATCTAAAACAGCCATAACCTTTCCCCACTCTGGTGGGGCAAAAGAGGAAACCAGCAGAAGTAATGGGCTTAGCACGAATAATCAGCTGTTTACTCTGCATGCAGTAACACAGAAGCTAAAGGAAATCTTTCCAGTTTTGGCCTTTGGCTGAATATAATGTTCAGCCAGTACTCTGAGGTTTTGCTTCTGCAGTAAAAGTCAACAACACTCCCAGATACATAGCCCTGTTTACCAAGAAGTGCCTCAAACACAATGTTTTGTTATCCCACACTATTTGAGCTAACAGGCATTCAGCGATGAAGAAAAAAAGAAATGTTTACTATTAGGCTTTGAACAAATGCAAAACGACAACACCAAAAAAAAAAACCCAACAAAACACTGCATAGAAATAAGCATTCTTTATATGTATATTTATTTAATGTACTTAGAAAGTGTCCCTCTTCTTTCATTTGCCAGCTGTGCAGACACATAGCCGAGAGCCCCTTGTGCAGAGAGATTGATGGTTGCTACCCTGAGTGGCCGACACATGTGCCACTCAGAACCCAAAACCTACACAAGCTGGAGAACTTCCAGCACATACACATTTGACTCGGAGGAAGGCCTGAGTCACACTTCTCCATCAGGACAGGTAGAGACCACAGCTACATACAGTTTCTGCCTCAAAGAGCTTACAATCTAGCTGGTCAACAATTACTTTTTACTGCTAGACAGTTGATGGGGAATGCCTGGTGTGCCTGGTGTTTCAGACTGATTAGCCCAAGGGGACCACTTCGAAAGTCATACACCTGCAAATTAAAGAGATACGACAGAACATAATGGGAATAAACCAGAGCCACAGCACCGCTGACTCCCAACCAACACAGATGAAAAGACAACCTCACAGCTGAGACCTAGTGTGTTGCTGCTCTTACAGCCCAGCCAGCCTCGGCATCCACCTCTCCCTCGGCGCCGAAGCTGCCCACCACCTCAGGTTAGCCCGCTCCTATCCTAATAGTTTTCCAAAGCTACTTAAGGAGAAAGGTGACGACCTCCTCCACGCTCTGGGAAGGGCCTGCGGGAGAAGCAGCGCAGGCGAAAGCCGCAGCTGCCCCCGACAGCGCACCAAACCCCACGACCGCTGCGGGAATAAAGCCGTCTACGCGGTTACATGCGCATGAGGGAAGGAGCCCGGGGAACGGAGGAAGCCTTCTTCCAAGATACAGACGCTCAGAAGGGTCGCGGGCGCCGGCAGCCTCCCCCGGCTTCCCCGCACGGCGCCGCGGGAAACGATCCGGGCTCCAGCTGGAGAGAAGGGGGGAAATCTTTCCCAAGAGATGGTTCCAAGAAGCGGCACCACAACCCCCACGAAATGAGAAGCTTCTGGAAGTTGTACTTTATTACAAAAGCGAACAGACACAGCCTCCCGCCGCCGGTTACCTCCTCGGGCCTGGCCCTCTACCCCTCGCTGCCCCTCCACCAGCCACAGGGAGCCGCCGCGGCCCATTCGACCCTCGCCGGCAGGGACCCCCCGCCCCGGCGACAGCCACTAGCATCACCTTCATGCCGCGTCTCCCGGAGCACCGCCCGGCGGGGATGGAGAGAGAGGGCGGGCGGCTGCCGCCGTCGGCTGCGTCCCCGTCTCCCCCGGCGCTAGGCTCCGGCTCCTCCTGCCCGATGTAAACACGGAGCGGCGGGAGGAGGGGAAGGTGGGCCCGGGGGGGGGGAGCGCCATAGCAACCCCGGCCGGAAGAGGAAGCGCGGGGGCACGGGCGGAGGCCGCCATTTTGGCGGGGGGTGTCGGGGGTGGGCGGTTGCCTTCATTCTGTTCGCGCCGAAACCTAGCGCTACCCCACGGTTTGTTTGGGCAGGCAGCCGCGGGCCTTCCGGGCCGTCGAGTAGGTCCAACGAAGGCGGAGCTCTGGGTAGCCTTCACCGAGAGCCCACCAGCCACCTTGCAGTTAAACACGCTTCCTGACACTTGGTGTTGCAGTGCTTTACAAACTAACGCATCCACCACCTCACATTTCCATTGCATACCCCATGGGAACACAGCAAAAGGAGATGGATTGACCCAACCAGTGCCAATGATGAAGTGGTGTTTGGCCAAGATGGAGGGGGCCTGTCTCTGGGTTGTCCTAGACTTCTTTTAGTGGATTGTAGTCAAGAGTTGAGTTAGGAGGATGGATTGGGGCTGCAGCAGTGGTGCTGCTTCATGAGAGTTTGCTGTTTGGTGGCAAAGACAGAAAACCTGGGAACAGTCCTTAACTTGTAAAGTTTCTTGTGTGTTGTTTTAAAACTATCATCAGGCACAATCACAAGGATTAGAAGGGTGTTCCTGCGTGGTTTGGTGGAGAAGCCAAACGAAGCACAGGTGGTTTGAAGTTACGATTCTTGGAATCGAGAGAGAGAGAACAACGTTGAGCAAATGATGGTGATGAGAGTTCAATTTTCTCTGATTCAGTATTATTCCACAGGTGAATCCTGTGTTAATACATTCCATAGAGAATATAACTACAACTTGACCAGTAGGTGAATCCAAAAGAAGAAAGATTGCTTTTGTTCGGGTTTTTTTTTTTTTTTTTTGGTTGGTTGGTTGGTTTTTTACCTCTTGCCTGACAAACATTAACAATTTGTCAATAAGAATTTGCCCTTGGCAGCCATGTATGTCTTCTAAATCCTTCTTCAGCACAACGGACCCTGTTTAGTCAGAAACCATAAAAGGAAAAATGTGCTAGCTTAAAGGCTAGAAATGCCTTTGGTCAGTGCACAGTGGAGGAAAAGCGGTTACTTTTTGGTTTTGCTACATCTTTCTAATCTGCAGAGCTTCCTTGCAGAGTACTGCGGTACCCTAGTTTTAATTTTTTCAGTTAATTAGGAAACTCCTGAAAGACACCAAAGTCATTCCCTTTCCCCACATGAGCTGACATCTACAGAGTCCCCTTTCTTTTGCTTCACACAACGCAGCTGTACCATAAATAATTTTCTGGATCACTTCTCAGAGGAAGTATCCTGCAATCCTCTGCTGGCATAGATTCTCATAGCATAATTTACAATTTCCTCTGCACATACAGGTGTACTTCACTTAAAGCATGGAATCTTCTCTGAAAACCAGTAGTGGAAGCCAGTGAATTCCAAAAATACTCCCTAACAAAAAATTGCACGACGCAAGCTGCGTACACACCAGCAGATCGTGCAGCTCCCAGGGTGTGCCTTTGTTCAGTGAAACAGCTGGTGCCGAGGGCCTTCTTACACATATTTCAGGAGGCAGTTGCTTTGAACAAGCTCTAATGCTTTAGACTGAGTGCCCATTAATGACTGTCACAACTGTGCACCTGCAGTAAGTTTTTTCCAGTTCAGTTTAATCCAGGAGGATTTAATCCAGTTAACACACTCCAACTCTGCTTTGGTGAGATTCACCACGCAAGTGTCATGTCAAAGCAAAAAAAGGTACTGGAGATGTTTCCATAGTTAAACTCTGCTGTTTGTAAATTAGAAGTGGTGTCTTTATAATGCAGAAATTCACCAGCCTTCCTGAAAAACAGACCACTCTAGGAGATTGAGACTAGCAAACAGACTCCTCAGGTACAGCATAACATAATGGTGTGCTAATTTTAGGAGATGAGATTTAGCCCCTTAAGCCTATGCCGATGACCAGACTTGGAGATAAGAGTCTGATCAACAGCCAAGATTTCAAATCTCTCCACTACAATGACAAAGCTTTCCCTTAGATGCATTCGGGTGGACTGAAGCATTAAAGCAGATGCCAAATTAGACTGCTGTGAAGTTCTATTTCACCTAACCATACTGGCCACCTGAGAGCAGGGGACTGGCACCATAAAGGAGAACTGGCCTATCTTGTTATTCCTGTTATCTTCATACTCTTTCAATCCCTAGAATCCTGTGTCAATTACTCACCCTGCATGACTTTTGAACAGCTTTCATCTTTCCTTCTGTTAAAAAGGATAATGCAGCATAAAAGAAAGGCAAGTACCATGTAATGTAAGACAAGAAAACAATAAACAGCAATAATTCATTGGAACAGGTAGTCACAATATAGTGGCAGTAGCTGGCTGGTGCTGAAGTGTCCTACTAGAAAGGAAATTATCTCCAGACAATGAAGCTGCTAATCAGTAATGACTGGTGGCAAAGACAGAAAACCTGGGAACAGTCCTTAACATGTAAGCTACTCCAGACCTCTCTGTTCTGAATCAAAAAATTCTCCCTTACCTTGAGACGATAAATTGGCCACTGGCCTTATCGAGCATCCTAAGAACACCCAGCAAACAAATTAGGCACAACTTTGCAAAAACATAAGCAGCAACCTTTCCTTATGCTTGGTGAAGGACCTGTGCGTGGAGATAATTACCTTGAATCTGTATATTTTATAGTATTATATTGCTGTCAGTACAGCAGCACTTGATTCTCTTTCCCAGCTTCACCCTTACAAAACCCCTGAAAGGTAAGGAAGCACTTGTTGTATATTGGAGAACATTCCAATTCCAACAGATTTCCTAAAACTATTTCTGCAAATGGAGTTCAGATTTCTGAAGACATTAAAGTGACTAAACCAAAAGAAGTTACACCCCTACAACAGCCATTTCCCTGAGCATCATCATACACTGGAGTCTGAAGGAGGGATTGGATGCACAGCAAAGAGCATCAGCTGGTCTCCTACATCCTGCACTGGTAACAGTCTAATTCAGTAACTGACTCCTGTCCACCTACCCTCTCCTGAAAAGAGCCCGTGGCACTCAAGCTGAAGAATTTGGAATGCCAAAAACTCACATGCAGTAGAGTTTTTCCCTCTGCAGATTTCAGTGTTTCACATGGCCTCTCACTGTTGGGTGCGAGAGGTACAGGCATGTCTAAAGGCAAAAGAACGGCTCATTGTTGTATGAAAGCAACATGGTTCCCTCTGGGCAGAGGAAAGTCTTTTTTATCAGGAGACAGATATCAAAAAGAGGAATGAAATCATGTGTAGCCGAGTGACCTGCATGTACTGGAATGTCTGTTTAGGGGATGGTAATGATAGGAGAATAATAGTTTCTGAAATTTCCTGGATTTGCTGTATTAATGCCTAACTTCATGTGTCTGACTTCTGGGTATTGCAGATGCAAAGGAAGGGATTTTGACATTTCTAGGTAGTCTATTACACTCTTCATGTTTAAAGCAGCTTTGGTGACCATAAACTATTAAAAATGGATACTTACAACAGTACTGCTGCATAGATTAATGCCAGCAACAGCAAGATTTGAATTTCAAAATAAGGAATTTTTTTTTCTACCAATGTCTTTTCAATATCTGTGCTATGTAACAGATCTGTTTAATAAAATAATTCATAATAAGGGTAAGGGTAATACTGTCCATTAAAACATACTCATGACTGAACACTGGTGCTCCATCATTTAATTTATGTGTATATATAAAGTATAGGGGATGGAGAATATACAGCTCAAACGATGTCCCTGATGTATCTGCATGTCTTAAGCCTCACAGAGAACAGAATGAAAAGCTGGTGAGTGGAACACAGATTTCAGTATCTGTTTTCACCATCTGAGCTGAAAGGCAAAATATGAAGACCAGATATTGAGAAATGTTCATTAAAATAGTAAGCTGCTTCCCATCTTACAAATAACAACTGTCAAAAGTAAGTAATTTTAACTCTCAAAGCTCCTCTTATGAAGACTATAGCACACATCCTGGGAAATGATTGGTCTTGGGTCTCCAAGTTTTTTGCTTATCGTTGCACCTCCTGCATGCGTGAGGGTGTGGTGCTAAAGGATATGGTTGAGCACCAGACTTGGTACTTAGATAATAGTTGGATCTGATGATCTTAGAAGTTTTTTTCCAACCAAAATGATTCAGTGGTTCTATGATGACACAGTGCAGTAGCTCCACTGTGAAGTCCCAAGAATGTTGCGAAGGTGTTTGCAGAACAGTGCAGCAAGCTGCTGCTGACAACCCTTAACAGACCTTTCTAGACCTAATTCTACTCTGCATCTCAGGTCCAGCCCCCTGTAAGCTTCCTTGTTGACAGGAGAGCAAAATCACAAAGCCCTCAACAGATTTGTGTCTCATAACTGATTATTGCTGTTGATGACTGTAATACTACATTCTCCTTTCTTACCACAAAGTGTGAAAAATCGGCCAGAAAACTCCTTGTGAATGACCTTTGCTTTCATAATGCTTCTCCTTCCCCTTTTTCCCTTCGCTTGCTGTTGTTACATTACTAACAGCGTTGGGCATGTTAAATATAAAAATATTAATCTTACAGGGGAGCCCTAAGCAAGTATAAAGATATGATTTATACAATGCTGAAAAATGGCAGTAATAGCCCTCTTGCTAAGCTGAAATCATCTAGCCATCAAGTAGATATATGAAAAGAACTCTGCACATGTCGCTGTTTCAGATTACAAATGGTGCTTTTGCATCAGTCTGTGCGTTTTTCTCTGCTACTGGGAAAGTTCTTGTATAAAATCCATTTCGAATCTCTTTAATAAAGATCCTTCTGCACAGGGGTACAGCCCCCTTTACCTCTTACCTTCTAGAGCTGTACTGTAATCAGCCTGCCCACTTCTCTGAATGCAAATAGATTTTGTTCCTGAACTCCGAATATCAGCTTGGCTTCTTGTGTCATCGTTTCTGGTTCTTTGTTGAGTTTCCTCAGAGTTCTTTGAAAGAGCATTGTTAACTGAGGCTAGCTGCTTAATGCCTGTGACAGCCTTTCACAAACCATTACATGGCAAGAAAATACATTTATTAAAGATGATGCGAGGAGACGCTGAACTATGACCATGGGCTGCTTGTTCTCAGAGCACCAAGAAAGAATGAGTTTCTGTTACACTCTGGCAGGCAGTATTTCATGTTGCTCTTATTAAATGGCCAGATCACTTCCACCAACAGATGACGGCACTTTCTTGAGAGGTTTTTACAAAATGAGTTGTGTAAGAAAGGGCAAAGGATTCTTAGAGCCTGATTTTTCAGCTGCCATGCACATCCCTGCACCGGGTGTAAAATGCTGCCAGTTGGATCAGTGGCATAAATGATAAAGTAAGAATAGCCACTACAGAAGCATAACCATGATAGCTGCACCTCCTGCATGCTAGATAATAGACACAGGAGTATACAGAGAAGAAAATCCTTTCAGCACTGAAGCCATACAGAATTCTCTTTAATTTCCATAGGGCTAACCTTTTGTTTCAGTTCGATAGCAGTACGTCAGCACACCTGTTTAATCCTCAAACTGGTCCAGAATTTTATATTGCCTGAAGATTCTTTTTTTTTTTTTTAATTTTAATTTTTTTTTAAATTTAATTTTTTTCCATTTATTTTTTTTAAAATTAGAATTTATGTTCTCTGGGAATTAGGAAGTTGCTAATTTTAGCTTAATTTTAAAATTTAATCAAAGTATCCGGTTTGTTCCTGTAGTATATGGTTAGCTTGGCATCACTGAGAAAAATAAACCAATGAGATTTGAAAGCACTTCATACCAAATAAAGTGAGAAAGAATCTATGCTTCTGTGTTTCCAAAATTAAAACTCAGATGAGATTAATTGGAAAATCCAGCCTTAATGTACTTGGCAATGAAAACAAGGTTTTATGATTTTAATTTTTTTTTGAGGGGGAGGGAAGTGGAAATAAGGGAATTTGAACTTTTGGGTTCAGTTAAGCAAAGCTGCTGTATTTCATATGCTGTTAGTTACAAAGGCTTTTTTTTTTTTTTTNNNGTTTGGGTTGTTTTTTTTTTTTTTTTTTTTTTTTTTTTTTAATTGTAGGCTTCAACATCTTGCAGTAGAAAATTGTCTCTGCCAGAATGCCAGGATACATAGCTGGATCCACATATGGGCTTCCCAGACATCAGAAATTCTCAGATTCATTTTTAGTTTGAACTCATGCCAAAGACTCTGAACTGTACAGACAGCAACACTCTGCTAGTAGATTTCTGCTGACATGTGGAATCAGCCGTGATTTATTCTCAGAATGCCAGAACAAAGCTTTAGATAGTATTTCACCCTTACCACAAACAATAGAATTCATATGGGGAGTATCTCTCTTTTCAGGTTATTTTTGACCTTTTTGGTTTAAGCACTTTTTTTTCCCTACCTGCATAGGTAGTAAATTCTTTTGCAAGGAGGAGACATTGACATAAAAATTCCTGCAGTCATGGTGTTGCCTTCAGCTAGTGATCCTGGCCAAAATCCTGTAATGAATTTATCATCCATTTTGTGATCTCACCTCCCTAGAGTAAAGTTTCTTCTCAACACTGATAACAACAGGGATGAGAAGTCAGCTAGCAGCCCCCAAGCTCAGGATCTATGGTCCAGGAAGAATACTAGTGGCACTGAACTGAGATAGACTTTTATTTCAGCATAAATTGTACCTGTTAAGGCTTAATTAAATATTGGCCTGGTTAACCTTCTGCTGAATTTGAGCTGCTTTTGCAGCAGACTTAATTTTCCCTTCCCCTATTCTTCCTGTAAAACACTCCCTTTTTTCCTATCTGGCCACCACACATGCACATATTAAATTAAGTTGCCCTACAGTTGCAGATGTGAAAAGTTGAGTAATTTGTCCCCTGAGACAGTAGAGGAAAAGAGAAGGAATAAAAAATCACAGAATCATAGAATCAATCAGGTTGGAAGAGACCTCCAAGATCATCCAGTCCAACCTATCACCCAGCCCTCTCTTCTCCAGTTGTTAAAGAGATGGTGGACACAGTAAAAGAGAACAAGGCCCTTCAATCCATCCAGTGGTAGGTTAAACACAGGTAAGACATGAACTATCCACTAACCACCCTTCACATGTCTATAAGGTCTTTGGAGATTTCCTAAAGAAGACTCTCCCAGTTTATCTCCTGGCCATACACTCCAGAAGTAAGTGTGGAAATGTGATTTTCTCCATTTTCTGGCCTTCTTTACAATTACTGTTCATGATACTCACTCCAGGAGTTCATCATGGCTGCTCTCCCATGTAGCATTTGGACTCTGGAACCATCCTTATGGTGTAGAGGTTGAGCAGGCACTCCTGCCCACCCAACAGGCCTCCCTAGCTCTTTTTAGCAGTTAAGTCAAGGATGTTCCACTGGCATTCCTCAGGCTATCTGCGCTGCTCTTCACTGGCAAGAGTTCCTGCCCTCATATGCCCAGTCTCAGGCCCCTAAGGGGCTCTTCTCACTCTGGCTGTATCAGAATGGCTGTGCACAACCAAACAGTACCAGACATTTATAAATTGCTAGCTGAAGTATCAGTCACTCTGCCTGTTATTCATAGTGTGAACCAGAGGGAGGTAATTGTCATGAGGCACTGCAGCAGACACACTTGGGATATTAGCTGTGGCTTTCACATGCTCTTCATGGAGCTTCACCGCTTCTGTAACCAGCTCTGCAGCTCCTTCAAGGGTCTGTTCTGTGAGATTCCAAGGATTTTGTCTTTCAGCCCAATTCTGCTATGTTGAATTGAATAGAGAGCCCTACCTGCAGAGGTGTCTACCATTTAAGATGCTTGTGAACATTTGCAGATGTGCATCTTGAATAAGCAACCTGTACTGCAAAAATAGACTGATGCCCTAAAGTATCTGCTGTCAAAAGAGGAAACTCATTTGAGATTGGCAGTGCTCTCAGTGGATTCTCTCAGGTCATTAGGAAAAACGCCATCCCACAGTATGATGACTTGACTTGTATCTGCATTTAGACTGACTAGTACTAGTTTATGGTCAACACAGATCTTGCCAGCTGCCAGAGGTGACTGACTCCCTCTTTAGAGATGAGATTTAGAGCCAGCTGCAGTCTTTAACAGATACATGAACTCTAGAGGACCTTATTTCATTCTCTAGGTGCTGGTCTCACTTTACTAAGAACAGAGGTTCCTAGATAATGACCTGGAGCAAAAGCTGCATGAAGGAGGGAATAATTCACCAAGAATGAAATCATGCACTGGGGATGCTGGATATACAGAAATGACAGAGGCGTGGATATAAAAAATTACCTGGCAGTACATCAGTCAAATGATGTGCCTTTCATATTTATGAATATTTAATTGAAGCTGCACACAAAGTGGGTGACAACAATACTTCAGAGCTGGTGATATAATCCATAACTGCCATTTGACAGAAATAGGATTCCATCTCAGACCCAATGCCACCAGTAGACTGGGGAGGACTGAGGGAAGGAGACTCCTACCTTATCCTCACCATGAAGCCAAATGGGAATGTTTTGCACAGACTCTTAAAATTCCTGCTATAGAATCTTATACAACCTTTAAAAGCTATTGCAGAGCAAATATTTGTTAATGTTTGCATGCTTATGCACTTGCAAGAGACAGAGCCCATGTGCAAAGCTGCTGCTGCATTTATGCACGCACTTAAGCATGCACATGGGGATTAGTATGTATAATTAGTTCTTTTTCCAATCTTAGTCAAGTATGGTAGGACTATTATTGCCAAGAAAGAGAACTTTCATCTCCTTCACACCCTTTGTGTTCTTCTCCACTAATGGGCTGTGCCTTGGTAATTATAAGCTTTAGAAGAAAAAAACTTGACCTGAGCTCACCTGCTGTAGCGCTGCCATAGAGATAGGCTATTAGCATCACCCTGGAGATAAAAGCAGGGACAAGTTACATAGATTCTAGTAACTGCTGAAAAATATATGATCTATTTAAAAAGCAAAATGCTGAAGGTCTCAGTTCTTTACTCCATCCAGAGAAAGTGCTGTGCATAGCAGAATTGCAAAAGATGCCATGGCAATCCCATGGCTGGCAGTCAGCCTTACTGAAACACAGGTTCAACACAACAAACTCCTATTCTGTCACCTTTTCTTTCTCTTCCTCCTTTCCCTGCTTTAATTTTACTGTTCACAAGGTCCCCAGTTCTTCAGCAGATGGAAACAGACATATACCCCTGTATAGCTGTTTCAACCCCTTTTCAGTCTCTAGGTGAGACAGTGAAAAACTCAGATGCCTTTTTCTCCTAGAGTGTGGGGATCCAAAATGTCTCACTTTAATGTCAACCAGCACTTAGATACCACAGTAGATTTTCTCATTTACCAGTTCCATGATTAGTTTTTTCCCCTACTTCATCTATTCCACTAATTAGAAAAAGCCTAGAAATCAGCTGCTGATCATAAATGCCACAAGGACAAAGCAGAGGAAGTCTAGGCATGGATAATACACTAGAGAGAATGATGCTACATAGCAGTAGATGCGCAGGTTGAATGCAGTATGGCTCCAGAATGCAGCTGGAGATTATTTTCTGTAGAAGCCCAGGCTGCAGGACTGCATACATGACACAATCCCATCATGGAAACTGCTCTTAAACAGCATGCCGACACACAGCCGAAACACCACAGTTTGGAGATTTCTGAAATAGTGCAACTGTAATCTTTGAATTGCTGCTGTTATCAAATGCCAGCAATACGATAAACCAAACTCAGACTGCTACATGTCTAATTCCTAAGAGTCTCTGGGATTAAGCTTTGTGATGGTTTGGAAGTTATCTGCCCCCCACGCTTTGTAAAATGACCCAGACTAGAACTCAGCCAGCTGGAAGTTAAGGACTAAAGCTCT
>VWZE01006786.1:128572-149023 GCA_013396675.1 Eubucco bourcierii | reverse complement strand
AGAGTGTTAATCAGGTTACTTGGCAGAGAGGCCAGAAGACACACAAGCAGAGAGACCAAAAGACTTTCTCCCTAATCTATATTTGTGTTCTTGTTCTTATACATCTCAGCAAGCCTATGAGTGAAGTAGACATCACCATTGTTTTCACGGCCTATAATCTATTTTTTAAGTAAAATATTCCAGTTAGCTTCAAACCAGCACAGCTTGTAATGTGTATATCTCCTGGAAATGTTGCAAGCCCATCAGGTTTCAAAAGAAAATATAAAACTGGGAAAATCCTTATGTAAAAGCATTTGTCAGATAGCAAACATAAGTAGAAGAAATAGAGCTGGTTACCAAATACATCACTTTTTCTCCTGTGAATTACAATCAGCTGGTACTCACAGCTTGCTGCTTGAAGTACTTCTGGCTGAAAACTCCACGTTTCAGATGAGATAAAATTAGGTCCTCAAATATTTATTTTCCTGAAAGCTCTCCTTGTGTGTGATATCAGGTCTTAAGCTGTTGAAAGCATACATATCCTAAAACTGAGGAAAGATAATGTGGTTGTATTAGCTCCTAAATTTCCCTTTGCTTTTGCAAAGAATGTTATCATTTTCCCAGGGGGCAAGTGAACTGTCTTCTGTTTCCATGTTGCCCCATTTCTTCAGCACACCTGGAAGTAGACATCCCTCTTGCAGACCATAAATCACTTTGCTCTTTATCCATTTATGCTTTTTCTTCTCAGTTCTGGGTGCTTTGGCTGTATTTCAGCAGCCCTGTTTTGCTGTGGGAGGTGGCAGACAGGAATACTTAGAGACTTCCCAATCACGCGGGAAAAAGCTGTGCAAAAGGTCCCATCCCTGCTGCTAACTACATGCTGTCCAATACCACAGCAACTGCTGCTGCAGTCCTTGGGATTCAAGGCAAAGTGCTTGATCAGGAAGTATAAAGAGATTAACTGCAGAAACACTGACTCTAGTGTGCAAAGGCAGACAACCCCCTCAAAGCTGGATCCCTTGAACTCTCTCAAATCCACAGGTATTCAGCACTTCTCAGAACTAAGGCACCTGTTTCACATCCCAAATGTGGCTGAAGGGTCTTCTCTTCAGCAATCAGCTTTGAAAACCTGACTGTAATTTCTTGCCCAGAACAGAGGTAATAGCACACAGGTGCTTCAAGCACACTTGAAGACTGGAAGCTCTGGGGGGTTTTGTCAAATGTCAGGAAAGTGCAGCAATCCCCATAGGGAAGGATGACATTCGGCTCCTGCCTTTGAATTCTCATTCTGCTACTGAGAGATCCTGGATACACTTTCTCATGAGTCAGCAACTGAATTCATGAAATGCATCTAAATATTCTATTTTTGAGTATAGCATACCAATATTTTCAGAGTAATTGGAATGACACATGCTAAGAAAATCCTGCACATTACCTGCTTGAACATTTTTCATGTATTTTTACAGCCTATCAGGGCATATGCTCCAGACATGCACTGTCCTTATAAGCATGCAGAGAAACTGTAACTGGAACAGGTTGCCCAGGGAGATTGTGGCTGCTCCCACTCTGGAAGTGTTCAAGGCCAGGTTGGATGAGGCCTTGAGTAACCTGTACTAGCGGGAGGTGTCCCTGCCTATGGCAGGGGGTTGGAACTAGATGATCCTTGAGGTCACTTCCAACCTTACTATTCTATGATTCTATGAAATTGCACCTATTCTGATTTTGAAGCTGCATCCTGACAGATTTATGAAGGGAATGTTGGTTCTTACCCAAGAGTCTGATGCCTATCTATTGAGAAATTTCATCTGAAAGTAGTATTTCATGTATGGAACCAGATTTGTTTCTTAGCAAGGTTTCAGGTTTCTTTCCCCAAAAGCTGCTGTAGAAATACCTGTGTGCATGCATAAAAGTTTCCATCTTTGTATAAAGACAAAATTCCAGAGCTAGACCACAACTAATTCTATTCTAGTGATTTTACTTTTCTACTCAGTCTAAGTGACTTCACTTTCTGAAGTTGGCAGCATATTTTTGCAAACAGTGACTGCTTCTAGAAATGATAAAGCTCAATGTTTATAGTCACTACTATGAATTGGTATGTAGAAAAATTCTTGCTTAGAGTTGCTCCTACAGAGACCAAGATCACTGGCTAAATCTTGTATGCCACATAGGAGGTAACACAAGCTAGTGGTACCACCTGCAGGGAGGAGTGGATAGAACAGGTGACCCTAAACTGACCAAAGGATTCCGTTTCATATAAGTCACATTCAGTATACAGCTGAGGGATCACAAGACTGAAGCTCTATTCTTCAGGGGCCGGTGTCCAAGGAGGACTCTGTTCTGCCTTAGATCCCAATCTGTATATTTCCAAATCTAGTTCTAGAATCCAGCTCCTGAATCTGGTTCCCATCTGCTGCTGAGTCCATTCTGGGACTTCTGCCACAGCACCTGTGGTGATGGTGACCAATTGATATCAGGGAGTTTGGGTTCGATGTTGGGGGGTTTTTTTATATATATATATCATTTTAGTGTTATTATTTTCATTAAAGCTGCTTTAGTTTTCCAGTCCATAAGTTCCTCTCCCTTCTGCCCTTTCTCTTCCCCTTGGGAAAGAAAAGGGGTTAATAGAATGTCTGTCATTTGCCTAGTGGCTGGCCCAGCCCTAACCCTTGGCATCTGGTTGCACAGAAAGTTGAAAAACACACAGTTGTAATATTGCACTTTAAAAAGTGTAACTCCCTAAAAGCAAAGGAGTTGGATAAAAGGAGTGACTAAAAGGACAACAACTTGGAAGTGGCAAGAAAACATAATTATCTGAAATAGAAATAAAATTTATACTAGGCATCATGAGAGGACAATGGTAGTGCTGAGACATGGAGAGCAGCAGAAAAATGGAAGTAATCTCTGCATGGTGACAAATAAAGAGCAGTGTAAATTCTGACACATGGCAATGTAACACAGGTAAAAAGGATAATTCTTTACATTATGAACTCTATCAAAGTTGATGGAATCAGTAGAGAAGCAGGATACAAAGGGGGGAGATAGGGTTACTGCAGAAAGGCTGTGCTGTCCCTTAGGTTGGTATCTGCTACAGGGCAGAACAGGGATGTGCCTGATCAGATCGTTCCTTACAGCGGTTGATCTGAGGAGAAGAGCATCTCAGAAAACAGCACTGCTCAGAAGAAAGTTCTTTAGCACAAATAAGTGCAATGATCAGTAAGGGAGTTCAGAGGCCACTCACATGTGGAACTGTTCAGCTGCCGAGTGAGCCTGTCTGCCACTACTACAGGCAAGACCACCTGGCACAGCATAGAAAATCAACGCCGAGAAGAAGGGAAAGTGGAAAAGAAGTCAGTGAAAAGAGAACAAAGACTCTTTTGGGGAACGGAACAAACGAATGGCATCGAGTGAAGCCAATCGTGCTGCCCCTGAGCTGCAGGACCGCCCTGTGGTCAGCGGGCGGCAGCATCCCCTTAACTCTCCTGGGCATCAGTTCGATGAGCAGCGGTGAGATCCCAGCCAGACGGGAACGCACTGCCTTCCTCTGCCCTTTTCCCTCTGACAGCCCAGACAGCGACGGTCATTGTCATATACCAAACACCATCCGAGTGGCTCAAGTATTTCAATGCCTCGCAAACAATGACTTAGGGTGAAGAGACCTCTGAGACCATCTACTCCAATCCCCCTGCCGTGGGCAGGCATGCCTCTCAACTAGATTTGGTTGCCCAATGTTCAATCTGGGCTTAAACACCTCCAGGAAGGGGGCAGCCACAACCACTCTGGGCGACCTATTCCAGAGTCTAACCATGCTCATACCGAAGAACTTCTTCCACAAATTCAGTCTAAACCTACTCTCCCTCATCTTAAAACCATTCCTCCTTGTTCTGTTGCTAGACAGCCTTATGAGAAGTCCCTCTCCAGCTTTCCTGTAGGCTTCCTTCAGGTATTGAAAGGCAGCTCTAAGGTCCCCCCAGAGTCTTTTCTAGGCTGAACAACCCCAGATCCATCAGCCTATACTCACAGCAGAGATGAACCAGGCCTTGGATTATCTTTGTAGCCCTTTCTTATACTATGATTGCACCAGCAATGTGACCAGGTAGAGGATTAAACTCAATTTTCTCATGGTATAGATAGAAAAAGGGTAGTTGTCCTACTAAACTATGTAGGAAAGTAGCTCAGTAAGTGTAGTAATGTTATTATTATTTTTCAAATTATGTACTTTAGTTTCTTGTAAAAAGAGTCCCAAATGCTATGAGGTTGCAATTAATTCCTAGTAAGACTGTCCATGGCAAGAAGAATCAGCTTCAAGTTGCAACAGGAGAGGTTTAGTTTGGATATTAGGAAAAATTCCTTGACCAAAAAGGTTGTCAGCCACTGGAAGAGGCTGCCTAGGGAGATGGTGGAGTTATCATGCCTGGAAGGATTTATAAGATGTGTAGATGTAGTGCTGAGGCACATGTTTAGTGGTGGACTTGGCAGTGCTAGGTTAATGGTTGAACTTGGTGATCTTAAAGGCCCTTTCCAGCCTAAATGACTTTGTGACAAAACCTGGAATCTTAGATGTGTCAATAAAACAGATGAAGGCTATTGCCTTCTCTAAAACACTTTGGAGGAGATCTGAGCTAATAATAGACATCTTCATGATATCGAATAGAAATTTACTATAGGACAGTGAACAAAAATACTGTTCTTGAGCTCCAGGATGGCTTCAGATAGGGCTCTGATGGAACAAGAGGCATCATCATAGGGTCTAAAGTCCTGAATAGACCATAGTTATTAAAAAAAAATCTTGGGGATGCAATGAGCTCAAAAGGGAATTGAGTGAAGTACAAATATCCTCAGGGCACCAGAGACCAAGTGGAGGAGCACCAAATGGATGAGATGATAGAAAGACCAATGAAGATAACAGATACAGTTACAGGAAGGGTTCTGAGTGGAAAAGAGTAGTGCAAATTGCCCTTCTGAGCTACAACAGGGCTCAGGGGCATAGGGGATCTCTCAGCAAAGAGAGCAGAGGAATCCTGAGGGGGTCACAGGGACCAAAGAAGCCTCAAAGATAACAATGAGGAACTCTGAAGGGGATTTCAACAAAGTACAAACTATAAGAGTGAGGCAGAGGGCTGAATGAAGGTGCCCTAAATGCAAAGAGTACTTTGCACTTTGTGCACTTTGAGGCACAGAAAAAACCTGACGGAGGGTTCTGAGGGACAAATGTGGGTATAAAGTCAGCTTCAAAACTATAAGAGCTGTGCAGCACATGCAGTTTCTTGGGAAGGACCATGATGGGAGCAGAGGGGGTCCTGTGGGGGCCAGAGAGGCAAAGAAGGACACAAAGAATTCAGGAGGAGACCAGAGCAGAATACAGAGTCCTCAAGGGGTCAGGGACCAAATGGAGGCATGGTGGATGTAAGAAAGAGAATAAAAAGACCGAGCTAGGTCACAGACATATACTGAAAAAGGGTTCTGGGGAGAACACAGGTCCAAAGGGCCTTCCGAAGATAAAAGCTAAAAAGCACCAGAGAGACCAAAGAGAAACTTTGCAACGCAATGAAGAAGTCAAGACTGGATCTGTGCAGGGTACAGTTGTTCTTAAGTGCCACGTGAATAGAGAAGCCCTGGATGATGTTGAGGAAGATACAAGTGCTCTGGGGTACAGTACAGATTTCAGAAGGGGTCCAGAGGTGACTAGACAAGTACAAAGAAGCTCTGGAGCACACGTGTAATGTTGAAGGGATCCTGGGGAAACTAGAATGGTCCTAACAGAACTAGACATGCAGGAGAGGACTCTGGAAATTATGTGTGAGTGGCACATTATGGTGAGAGATGGACACATTGAGGCAGCACTGCAAGATGAGGAGACACTGAAACCCAAACTTCAGCTCTCAGCAAGGCATGCAGGACCACACAGCTCACTTGAGATCCCTTGCAGAAAACTGCACCTTCTGGCATCTCTCAGAGGAAGCTGTGTGAACATGGGGCATGGTTTAGTGCTGGACTTGGCAGTGCTGGGTTAATGGTTGGACTCTATAGTCACAGGATCATAGAGTGTTAGGGATTGGAATGCACCTTGAAAGATCATCCAGTCCAACCCCGCTTCCAGGGCAGGATCACCTAGAGTAGGTTACACAGGAACACATTCAGGCAGGTTTTGAATGTCTCTTGTGAAGAAGACTCCTCAGCCTCTCTGGGCAGCCTGTTCCAGTGCTTTGTCACCCTCATAGTGAAAAAAGTTTTTCCTTATGTTCACATGGAACCTCCTGTGCTCCAGCTTGCACCCATTGTCCCTTGTCCTGTCATTGGATGTCAATGAGCAGAGTCTGGCTTCATCCTACTCACACTTGCCCCCACACATTTATAAACATGAATGAGGTCACTCCTCGGTCTCCTTCAAGTTCAAGAGCCCCAGCTCACTCAGCCTTTCCTCGTAAGGGAGATGCTCTACTCTTGTGTCCTACTAACGAGGGAGAGCTGCTAATGCAGCTGTTTTGTCAACAGCTGTTCAGTCAAGAGAAGAAAGTGGCTATGTAGAAGGTAGCTATGGTAAACAAGGATGCAGCTTAGCAAAACAGAGTGCCTGACAGTGACAGTATTGGTTCTTACCAGTGTGGGAACAGCTCATGAAGCCTTTAACCAAAGAGAGAATGAATAATGTGTGATCAGGGAGTTCTATCCTGTGTAAGTACATGCTGTTTTCTGCAATAAAGGGGCAATCTTGAATGCACCAAATTGCTGTCTGGTCATCCTTCCTCACGTCATCTATCCCCCCACACTTAGCAATCTCCAATGTCACATGATTCCACAGCATTCTGGTGATCCCTGGCACCTGGTAACCCCCAACATGATATTTCTGGTGATCCCCAACATTTTTGGTGACCCCAGACATGATATTTCTGGTGATCACTGACATTTATGGTGATTCCTGACATTTCTGGTGACCCCAGACATGATATTACTGGTGATTCCACTCCACTCCATCATCTTTGTGGCTCTGCACTGGACTCTTTCAAGCAGTTCCCTGAGGTCCTTCTTGAATTGAGGGGTTCCAGAGTAGAAGGTCAGGAAAAACCTCTTTCCACCAATGTGATGGTTTGGGAGTTCCCCACCCCCCNCCTGGAAATTAGAGACCCCAGGAGGGGTTCCCAACCACCCTTCCACCTTCTCCCCACCCCTGTACCTTACCCCAAGGTTTGCCTTATGCACAAGGTGAGCTTGGAGGATCAGCTAGGGGGGTTAGAAGAAAAGTGGTTAGTGAGATTACTCAGCAGTGAAGAGAAAGAGCCAGAGGCTAGACCGCCCGAGACACTGTGCCCCTGCAGACAGACTGACTTATCTATGTTTTGGTTTCTTCTCTTAAACATCTCAGCAAGCCTATGAGTGAAGCAGACACCACCACTGTTTCCTTTTCACAGCCTATAGTGTAATTTTCTCTATTAAAATATTCCAATTAGCCTCAAACCAGCACAACCTACTAGCCACAGCCCTTCTAATACACCCCAGGATACCATTGGCCTTGTTGGCCACTAGGGCACATTGCAGGCTCACAGTCATTGCAGTTGTCCACCAGGACTCCCAGTTCCTTTTTCTCCAGTGCTGCTCTCCAGCAGATCATCCTCTAACCTATACTGCTCCATGAGGCTGTTCTTTCCCAGAGGAAAGACTTTACACTTGGCCTTGTTGGATTTCACTCAATTTCTCCCTGCCCCACACTCCATCCTCCTCTTGGAGGTCTTATCCAGTCTAACGGTATCTATGATTCTACCTCTCAGTATTTACACTGGAGGTTTTTTTCTTTTAAAGAATAAATCTATCATTTAAATAAAAACACCCCTAAAATATGGCAATGTGTCAGTTTATGCTGTGGTGTAGGATACTCAAACCTAGACTAGAGTGGACTCATTGCATTAAAACTAGCATTCAGGTGTTTATGCATCAAGCACAACTTGTGCTCCGCAGCAACCTTTGCTATGAAAGATTTCCTCTGACTGCCTGCTAACTGGGACAAAGTAAGGAGGTAGCCACCAGGGACCAGATTCACAGAATCTTTCTTTTTGTGTGAATTTGACCTTTTTCTGCAAAAGCCAAAACTTTTACATTTTGCACTTGATCAAGGTCAATGATTTAATTATTCTAAACTGATTAACTGACTGGCAACTGAAAAGCCGGAAAGCTCATTTTCTTCTTCCAATCAGTAAATAATGAGGCATGAATTGCATGCTTTCACTAATCCTTGCATCCTGAAGGACACAATATCTGTAAACAGATGACTGTTAAATAACATTATTTTAAACACAAAGGAAGTCTTGTGCAGGCTTTTATAAAACTCTTTTCAGCCTGTTGCAGCGCGATGTAACAGTTTCATTTAATGACTGCAAAGTTATTTTAAAATGCTCCTCAGCAGAATCAATTTTCTCTCCAAATGTAGCATCACGCAAAAAAACAGATTTAAAAAGAATCATCTTGTAGTGAGGGCAATACTTTCTATTGTTGTGGCTTAAAAAAAAAATAGGATTCTTAATGTAGTAAGAGCAATTGGCCTGTTTAAACACATAGAGATAACTGTGAATCCTCCTGAAAAGTAATAAGCTTCTTGAGGTGAGCACACAGCTGAGTTAAGCCGACTGCTTGTTCACTAGTAATTGTCTCCATGACCTTTTGTGTGAATAGCAGAGACACTGAGCATTGGAGTGATGTTCCACTGGATCCTTAGGCATTCACATGGCCTTTAACTCTCCTCAATTCTGTTTCCCCTGGAGGTTCCCATACTGTAATGCTTTAGCCAGGGAAAGAGCCATCTGTACTTTCTCATTACGGAAAGAGCACTGGGCTTAATGTTCTTATTGCTTCTGGTGATACCTATTACTGGTACAGAGCAAGGAAATAGCTCTCTACTTAAACTCCAACACATCAAAGACTCATAGAATCATTCAGGTTGGAAAAGTCCCTTGAGATCATCAGGTCAGATCATTAACTCTGCTCTACCAAGTTCACCACTAAACCATATCGCTGGGTGCCACATCTAAACAACCTTTAAACACATCCAGGGATAGTGACTCAACCACCTCCCTGGGCAGTCCATTTTAATGCTTGACCATTCTTTCAGTGAAAAACTTTTTCCTAATTTCTAGCCTAAACTTACCCTGGTGCAGCTTGAGGCCACTCCCTCTTGTTCTATCACCTGTGAGAAGAGACCAGAGCTTACACCTCTGTATTGTCCTTTCAGGTAGTTGTCTTTTGGGGGTCCTAACTTTTTTATTTAATATTATGCCAAGAGGGACTTGGATTACGTGATGAAAGAAGTGCTCATTGTCTTCTGTGGAATGAAGGTGAAACTAAGGAAGCATCACTAAGGATGTGATAAACATCATATTAAAACTTCTTAGGAGCAATGAAATACCTGGCAGATGAAGGACAGCATGGCTGAGAATGAGAAATGTCAGGAAGCATTGTAAGAAAAGGCACACAGGAGAAGGAATGCAAGTTGCAGCTATGTAATCAAATTATTTGGGTAATGAGACCGGTACCTGAACATTGTTCTGCTAGAATATCAAAGCAGACAATGCAGACAGGCAGCATCAAAAAGGAAAATTGCCTCTATGAGACAACTTCTGATAATGTTATCAGGTGATAGGGGACTTGGGTCTATTAATTAGCCTTGAAAAATACCAATTCTTTCTGGCAGTTGGGAAAATGAATTAGACCATGGGATAAATCTCCTGACTCAAGGGTTATTTCCACGGAATCAATATGCAAAACTGCACAGCAGAACTTCAAAGGGCTTTTCCATCCCTCCTTGCTGCACACCTGGAGTGACCCAGCTCCAGGCTCTGCACAGTAGTCTGCTCTTGCTCTCTTGCTTTTATTATCTAACAAACTCTGCTCCCTCCCCTGTCATTTTATGATGTGTAGCAGCAGAAATGTGCTCCTGTGACACCCTCTGCCCCTCTTTTGAACCTGATCTTGAAGAGACATAGATATTGCTCAGAACTGTACAGGAGGACCTCTAGTTACTGATGCAACAAACTAACGAGGACTTCTGAACTTCCATATCTCATCAGCCAAAGCAAAAGTCCTTTATGTCTGTACCTGGTTATTGAAATATAATCTGCATGGAAATTATAAATGTAGATGAATTCTGGAAGTCACAGAAATGTGGAGTATTTTAGAAAGTTTAGGAACAAACTACGAGTGGGGTAAAATGAAAATATTAGCAGCAAAGATTGACATAACATCAGTTAATTTTTTTTTCCTAGCTAAATACTCCTTAAAAACAAATGAGCAGCCCATCCATCTGTCCAGAAAGGCACCCTCTGCCACCTCAGTCTGCTTTGAACTACATATATTCCTCTGGATTTTACCTTTGGAGGCAATGCCAAAAGTTTTTGTGCCTGTTTCTTAGAGATCTGGTGCAACAAATCCTTAGGATTTTCTGTAGCACCTAGGTGTTTGTGCAGGGGCTGAAGCTAGGAGAAATAAGCAACGCCTGCCTGCTTGTGGTGGTGCTCATGTGGCTTCAACGTGAAAGCCGTATGAAGAAAGGCTGAAAGGTTGCCCAGTGAGGTCGTGGATGCACCCTCCCTGGAGATGTTCAAGGCTAGGTTGGATGAGGCCTTGAGCCTAGTGGGAGGCATCCCTGCCTATGTTGGGGGTTTGGAAGAAGATGATCTTTGAGTCACTTCCAAACTAAACCATTCTATCATTTTATGATTCCAACTGGGTTTGTTCAGCCTTGAGAAGAGAAGGCTTAGAGGAGCCCTATTACCATGTACCAGTACATAAAGAGTGGCTACCAGGAGGATGGAGACTCTGATTTACCAGAAGTCACATGGAAAAGACAAGGGATAATGGGTACAAGTTACTCCTGGGGAGATTCCAACTGGACTCCAGAAGAAAACTGTCATCATGAGGACAGTTAGACATTGGAATAATCTCCCAAGGGAAACAGTGGATTCCCCTACATTGGACAGTTTTAAGCTCAGCTTGACAGGGTGCTGGACCACCTCATTTGAACACACTTAGAAAGGTTGGCCCAGATGATCCTTGGGGTCCCTTCCGACCTGCCATTCTGTGATTGTGTGCGTGATTCCCGTTGTGTGGACTACTCTTACAGTGAGTTTTCCAGGATTCAACCTGCCTTTCTAGGCTTGTTTCTATTGGTGAACATCAAAGGAAAAGGGGGCCTAGGGAGCTGGCAGGTTTATTTATCAGTAGAGTCCAGAAAGACAGACAATCGCTGCCAGCGATGTTTATATTGCAAGATACGGCACTGGAAAAACAATTTGAGCCAACAATCAGATTCATCTCTGGCTCCAACAGATTTCCGGTGCTCCTGGCCAGCAGCGCCTGGCTGAGAGTCGTGTGCAGAGAGGACAGGCTGGCAGATGGGCTCTGCAGAGCGAGCTGGCTCCTGGCAGCAAGCTAAGGAGTTTCTAGGACAGGTAGTCAATGCGGATGGATCAAAAGAATTCCTTGAGACTGAGTTTTGCTGTAAACAGAGTGCTGCCAGATATCTTCTCCCTTGGTCGGCAGCGAAGGGACCGGCAGCAGCTCATGGGTTCTTCTTAGAATTAAAGATGAGTCACTCTAAGGTTGCTGGATTTTCTTTGCTATTACTCCACTTCCTCTGGTTTCTGAAGATAAATAAGAAATGAGAGCCTGGAAATTCTCTTGAGATGTCCTGCAGCTTGTTTGCTTTGTGAAAATACTTCTTGTTATCTAATTTTGTTACACTTGTTAACAACAGCAGCAGCTTTCCCATAAAACTTGCCCTAAGTAAACTAACCATTTGAGAACCGAGCTGCGGAGCGGAGAACATCATCTTGGAAACTTGAAGATGAAGTACTTTCTTCTGCCAACTCATTTAGCATTTCTCTATAGCTTTGCACTAAGTAAACCTGTCCAGGTGTGTCCTTGCTCTCAGATGTTGAGAATTTACATTGTTGCTGCTGCTGCTGCTGCTGAGTTGCTCTGATTACTTTAAATTAGTTACAAACTTTAATTGCTATGATTCTACAGGACAGAAATGTTTTTTTGCTTTGGAGATAATACTTTGTATTAAAAGATATGCCTTTTTTCCCCCCCTGCCCTGCAGATAGCTACAGGAAACAATGACGTAGGTGAGTTTGATTGTAATTATCATATAAATAACTATAGGGTTTGGTGGGGCTGCTTCTCCAAGGATCGTTTTAATTATCTGGTATGGTTTGGAGAATATTTTCTAGAAGCTGTGGAAAACAATGTATAGCATTCAGATGTTTTAAAGTCTCCTTCAATGTGATTATTTATGCTGTTGTGATAAAGTAATTAAGAAGAGTTACTGAGCAGTTGCTACGTGGAATTTTCTTTCCCAAATGTAGCCTCAGAAAACTCAGAATACTTTTCACTTTGATTTCTCTCTGATGTACTTCCCTGTCTGCTGTACCCAAGACCACTGTGCATTTTTTGCATAAGAGCCAAAAGCTCTTGCCTGAAAAGTGTTTTCTGAGTATATTGGAGTCATAACTGTGGACCAAGTCACGATGTCTTCAGTCAAATTAATGGTTAACCTAGAAATTAATACCTTGCATGCGTTCGATATGCATGATAAAAATAGTAATTTCTTTTGTGTGGTTCATCCCATTTTTACAGAGGTCAGTGAGGACTTTTCTTTAATTCCACGAGCTCTCATGGAGAACAATGACATCTAATATTTAGCCTTTCACTCTGAAGGCTCCCAAAGCTTCGTAAGCTAAAATATATTTAGTCATGGGTTTGATTACAGCTGCACTATGACATCTGTATTAATATTAATCTTTTCTGTCCAGGAAGCAAGGCAGACCTAACTAGTCCTAGCATACTGTGAATGCTGCATTCCCTCAGTCTGAATTTACTAATCCTTTTTCACATTACTGAGAAAGGAACTTCAGTGAAAGACATTTCCAAAGGTACAGAAAATTGGTCAGTTGTCTTCTCAGTGCCTTGTGTATTCTTTATTTTCTTTCACCTGCCAGGTAGTGAAATAGCTGTGTACGAAGGAGACATCCTCTTGAGGAGAGGACGCCGCAGTGCAATTAACTGTGAGAGTTGTTTATGGCCCAAGTCACAAGATGGACTAGTCAAGGTTCCAATTAACATCTCTTCTGATTTCTGTGAGTGTATGCAAATGGATGCTGCAAAGTTAGCATTGATCTACAAGTCCCTGAACTCTGTTGTTTTATGTTTCTGTGGCATGCACCGAAAGCAATCTTCATCCAAATGAGAATTTATTGACATGTCTGTTTTGCTAATCTGTTAACTCTATGGTAATTTGCCTAAGACTCCAAACATTTCAGTTCAATTACCACTTGGAGCACTTTTTTGTACACTCTAATTTTCTTTCAAGTCTCTCACAGAAATATTCCTACACTAGGAATCCTGTGGAGGCAAAAATGCAGGAAAAATACTTGGAGGGTTTTTTTTTCCCCCTTTTGTTATTTATTTCCTCCTAGTGAGTCAACAGCTCTGTCCCATACAGAGGCTGCAGGACCAATGCCTTAATCTAGAACTTTTTGTTCCAGAAGATTTCATTATGGGCTGTGCAGCTCTTTGTATTTGCTGTATTTGGTGAGTGGGATCATCTCTCCCCTGCTGAGGATTCTCTGGACTGAGGTTTCCATACAGACTCTTCTTAAAAGATCTTACCCAGAGGAAAAATGGCATGGCAGTCAAATGTAGCCTGTGCCTGATCCCTGTTCCTGGGGAAAGGGAACTTGAGCTGAGACAAGCCCCATCTTTGCATTATCTAGGGGGCTCCTCTGCCCAAGTGCTTCCAGAACTGTACCACATGCTTTTGTGGTTAGGTTACCTCCTTCTCCCCAGACTTTAAAGATGAGGAAAATGAGATACAAATCAGTCATAGATGATTCATAACTGAGGAAGCCAAATTAGGCCAAAATGTTCAAGTGTAGATAAACACTCTGATCTTTGTTTGGTACCTGAATAGAAACACTGTGATCTTCAGAGCCTCTGAACACTGGCTGCCTCAAGTGATTCCAAGGAGGGTGTAGCAGTCATTTGTTATCTGTGATAAACAAAATAAGGGTTTGGTGCTTAGCAATGCTCATTTGGGATACTTTAATCCAACTATTTGTTTCTGAAATTTTACTTTTACCCATCCTGACTAATGGAATCAAAAACACCAGTCTTTTGCTTTCCCTCAGCTGTCTCCTATAGAATACGCATAAGGGCCAGCTATAATTCTTACATCTCCCCTTAGAAGTTCAATCAACTTGAAGATCTCTGGGGGCTTTGTGCCCTTTTTAAAATCACACTTGTATGACAAAAAGCTAACGAGTGCTATCAAGTTTTAAAGGAACTGACCCTGTCAATGCACCTGAGTTTTGATTAACAAAGGAAGATTTCTCTTGGCCCCTTCCTCTTTCTAGCGGTGACAGAGAGGTCTTGGATTGCTGATGCTCTGCAAGAGATCTCCACACTGACCTGTGTGCAGTTTGTCAATCGCACTACAGAAACAGACTATGTGTACATTGAACGTGGGCAGAGGTAAGCTCCCTGCCTGCNTTTTTTTTTGTTTGTTTGGTGTTTATTTTTTTTTTTTTTTTTTTTTTTTTTTTTTTTTTTTTTTTTTTTAAATCCTAGGAGGCAGGATTCAGGTAGCAGGTGCAATTTTTCATTTTGCATTAGATGTACTGCTACTTGCAGCAGTTAATGGGCTGCGGGAATAAATGTGTGTGTGTGGACTTAAAGGTAATGAGGTATAATTCAAAGCCAGATCTTTCCTTTAATTGCTGTAAAAATTTAAGCTACTGTATTTATTTCAGGTTCTTTGCCTAGCTACTCTAAGTCTTAGACTGATATAGCCGTTCTGCTGGTTTTGAATTCATGATGATCTGAAGGGGACCTATAGGAAGGCTGTGGAAGGACTGTTAGAAGGGCTTGTAGCGTGTGACCGTTTGGAAGTTACCTGCCCCTTCCCCCCAGCGCTATGAAAAGCACCCAGACTAGACTCAGCTGGCTGGAAGTTAAGGAATGAAGCTATATTTACAGCTTAACACAATATACAAGCAGATATATACACAATATATGTAGATATATACACAATATACACAGATATTTACAGAAATATATAAGTTAAAGTTAATACAGAAACACAATACCCCTCCCAGTAAGTCCCCAGGAGGGGCTCCAAACCATCCTTCCACCTTCTTTGCACCCCTCTACCTTATCCCAGGGTCTGCCTTACATGCAAGGTGAGTGTGGAGGTTTGGCAAGGAGAGTTAGAAGCAGAATGATTAGTTGGGTTACACAGAAGAAGGCCAGAAGACACACTGACTCCCAGAGAGACTCTCTGCGTTATCTATGTTTGTGTCTTTGTTTTTATACATCTCAGCAAGCCTATGAGTGAAGTAGATATCACCACTGTTTTCTTTTCACAGCCTGTAATCTAATTTTTTAATTAAAATATTCCAATTAACCTCAAACCAGCACATAGCAACAGGACAAGAAGCATTGGTTTGAAACTGGAGCAGAGCTGGAAATAAGGAGCAAGTTCTTTAGAATGAGAGTGGTGAAATGCTGAACAGGCTGCCCAAGGATGTGGTTGGGGCCCCGTCCCTGGAAGCATTCAAGATCAAATTTCATGTGGTCCTGGGCAGCCTAATCTAGTTGGAGATGTCCCTGCTGACTCCAAGGAGGTTGGACAAGATGTTCTTTGTGGGTCCCTTCCAACCCAGTGCAATCTATGAATCATACAGGCTTTGTTTCTCCCCTTATGCAGCTTGTCAGCTTTCGGAAGCCTAACTATCCCACACCAGTGTCTATTTGCACATTCCCTTCTGTGGCTGCACATCTGAAACACCCTGGTTCCACAATTGCTATATCTATTTCTTTGTATTTGCTGCATGTGATCATTTTGGTTATTGATTGCCTCTTTGTAGCTGCTGGTCTTACTTTGGAAAAATCGGAGGACGTCAAGCAGTAGGCCTTGTGAAAAACAGTTGCATGGATAAAGGAGCAATTCAGCATGAAATGAACCACGCGCTGGGTTTCATCCACGAACAGGCACGGAGTGATCGGGATAGGTTTGTCAAGATTATGTGGGAGCACATTGTGGCAGGTATGTCCACTAAAGCTGAAAAGAAAGCGCCTGCTTTCAGATAAAGAGAATGTTTCTTCTGTGAACAGCAATGCGAATAAGAATCAGGAGTAATGCTGGCTGAATTGCAGCAGCAGCACGTTCAGCCTGATGGAAATTTTCATTCGATGTTTGTATTAGGGGAATTTCTGTGGCTTCGTCTACATCAGTGTGGTTGTCCAAGATGGATTGAGCTTAAAATATTTTGATTGCCATCTTGAGCCTAGACTCACAGCCAAAATACCAAGATCATCAGGAATGCAAAATGTTGCAGAGACCTGGCCAGGAGGCAAGGCTATGGGATTTTTTAGCTGAGGTGGGGTGAAACAGGATCTTCAAGAGAATCATGGTGCGGAATCTCATAGCAAATCTAAGGGAAAAACGTGGAATTGGGGAAGGCAGCAGGCTGGCGTCTTGACACTGCAGTGAGTGAAATGCATGTAGCCTAAAATGTAGACTTAATGTGGAGAGAATGGAAGTGCAGCCACTGGCTTGTGCAAAATTCTTGCACCTGGCATGATGTGAGAGGAAGGACTGGAATTACGTCCTCCTTGAAGAGAGGATAATGTACACTGCCATGAAAAGGAACTATGGGGAGCAATCAGAACCTGGTAAATCTGTCAAGGGAAGGCAGGTGAATGTTATTTAGGGAAAGAAATGCAGGATAAATAGTTTGGGTGTGAGCCCTTGATCTGTTTTTGAGGACATGGGAACATATACAGAGTTCCAGGCTCTAGGAAAGGTGGTGCCAGGGAAAGTGAGAAAGTGGTACATGGAAGGAAAGCAGGGGAAGAAAGGATGGGAGGAATCACTTGTCTGACGTCTCTGAAAGAGTTGGACAACCCATACCAACTGTAAAAAGATAATAGTGTTCTTAGTTCATCATAGGAAAAAATAGTAAATGAGACTAGACAATTGAATATAAAATCCTACTAAGTCTCTTCAACAAACAAGATACTCCATTCTTCTCTCATGCACAGCTGAAAATACATCTATCTTTTTCTCCAGATGGAACTTGATTGTTTTTACTGCAAATTCCTAACACACTGTTCTCCAACCTTTTTTCAGCTATTCCCATGATATCCTAAGTAAATTCCATTTGTGCTGTTCTTTATTGAGGTTTCGGCTCCAGCGTTAAGGCATAATTTTGCTATGGATTGTTTGCCGTTGCACAATGAAGGTGCATAGCTATGTTTGAAATGCTAGCAAAGGAAGTGATAGGAGACAGGAGTTAAAAATGTGAAGTTACACCAAAGACAGCAGACACACATAAAACATTACACTGGTTTTGCAGGGTGAAGTCCACAGGTCCAGATATCATCATCCCTAAAGGATACAGATGTAACCAAGCTTTGATTCAGACACAGTATCACGAAAGGATAAGAGAGGGGGAAAAGATGAAGACAAGACTACGCACAAGGAGATGGGGTTTATCTTCAGTGCGTTCACCAGGAGAGAAGGCTGGGAAGATTGGCATGACAAGAGAGTTAGAATGCAGAGTGTGTGCAGCACGAACACTGTAGGGGGAAAAAAATGCAAAGACATGCAAGGAAAAGGAAATGAAGAAACGCAGCTAGGTTCATGAGGACTGCTAGTGTATGTCTCCTACAAAAACAGCTGCTATTAACAGTGCTGATGGCAGAGCTCCCACTGACCTCTGTGGTGCAGAACTAAACCTCAAGACCTTTTGCAGCTTCCTGGCTCTCCCACACAAGCTGTTTGGCTCTTGCCAGGCCTGCAGTACTCTGGACATTTGCTGGGTTTTGTTATTACCCAGCAATTCTCCTTGGAAGCCATCCTACTTCTTCTTTGTTTTGACAAAATGGAGCCTGGTGGGTTGTTGTCCACTTAGCTAACTGAAAGTCAGTTTGGTTTTTCCCAAACTTTTGGGGAAAATTCCCTATATTCAGAGCCTTCAGCCAAAGCTTCCTTTGCAGCTCATCTGAGTGATTACACTTAGACTCTGGCAGAGGTAGATTTCCTTTATTTTCAGGGTGGAAAAGATGGGTTAGGTCCCCACATGTGTGCAGGTCTAGACAACCAAATGTTTCTGGCATGTGATGAGGCAGACAGCAGTTTGCTGGCAGCACCTCTGTCCAGCCAGGCTGCTATTACTTTTTTTTTTTTTTTTTCTCTTTTTCTTTTTCTTTTACTTTTTCTTTTTCTTTTTCTTTTTCTTTTTCTTTTTCTTTTTCCTTTTTCCTTTTTCCTTTTTCTTTTTCTTTTTCCTTTTTCTTTTTCCTTTTTCTTTTTCTTTTCTTTTCTTTTCTTTTCTTTTTTTTTTTCAGCAGAGCAGTTTCTTGCCAAACAGTAGCCCTATGCTTGAATGTTAGACTGCATTTGAACTATGTTCTCTGTTCATCACCTCAAAAGAAGCTGTGCACTTGGTGATAATTCTTTCTGAAGTCAGTAGAGCTGATAAGAGGAGCTGAGATAAAAACCTAACAGTCAGGAAAGCCAGTGTTGTTGAGAACCCATTTGAGCCTTAACTGAGTTTTTGAGCTGTGAAAAGCTCCAAAGTCATGTTTATCCCCAAACTTTCTGTAATTCAGCATTTTGAAGGTTCTCTTTGCAGTTTCTAGCCCTCACTGGGACCAGTGCTGAAGGACATTACTGAAAGTGACTGGCATTGATTGCAAGCCTGCCCGCCAAGTTGTGCAGACTCCAGAGGTTTTTCTGACAAGTGTCCAACCCTGAACTCTTGTCCAGATGGTGTGTGGTTTACAAACCATGAGATGCAATAATGAAGGTGCAGATGTTGAACTGGAAAGGAGCGCTTGATAGTTGGAGCATTAGCCTCAATGCCAGGCCGACTGTATTCAGCTCCCCGCTCTGGCACTGCTTGTCTGTCTTACCATGGACAAGAGACCCAGGCTGCAATTCATGTTCTCTAGTCAGTGGAGAATAGATACCTTCAGAGGAAGCCCTCTCCAGCTGTGTCTTTTTTTTTTTTTTCTCTTCTCTTCCTCTCCTCTGACCATCCTAGGAGGCTTGATAAATAGCTTCAGCTTCTAACTTAGAGAAATAAAGTAGGTGATTCGGATTCCAGTCTGCATCTCTGGGCTCCAGTCTTGTATCAATTTAATGTTTTCTTTTCTCATATGGGATTTTTAAGGCTAAGTAGTCTTAAACACCACCAAACAGAAACATCTAACCAGCACAGATAAGTGATGAGGTGCTGAGCAGCTATGGTGAGAGGAGTTCTGTCAGCAGCTATATTCAGACAGAATGTTTCTATCTGCTCTGAGTCCCCTTGCTTCATGCAAGTCATATAACTTCACAGTGGTCACTGGGTTTGACCAGAGACAAAGCCACAACGTGGCTGATTACATGTCCTTTGGGGCAAGTAACAGGCAAACTGTATCCTTTTCTTTCGTGGTTTTATAACTCTTTGGTGGAAGGACGTGGCAGTATAAGTTTTTGGTCACCATAGCTCTGAATTTTTTATTTAGGTATCCAGATTTCCCTCTCAGGGTATCGATGCAACTTTGGGGACATAGGCTGGATGCTTTTAATGGTCAAGACAATGCACAGAAATATATGTGGAGATGCCCTAATGAAGATGATTAGGTCAATATCTTTACTTGAAGAGAGGAATTGATTAGCTTTCATGATTAAAGTTATATTCTGAAAACTACTGGACAGAAAATGCATTCCCATGAGCTTCAAAAGGCTCTGGTGGCTTTGATATATCCAAGATCTAATGAGAACAAGTATTTGTATCCTAAGATCCTCTTGGGATTATGACAGCAGGCAGTGAGCTATTAGACCAGCAATAGTTATTCTGACTGAAACGTTGTTTTCCTACCTTACAGGGGAACAAGGGAACTTTGGAAAAGTGAACTCCAAAAATCTGGGCCTTCCCTATGACTACTCTTCAGTGATGCACTATGGCGCGTAAGCTGTTTTCTGAGATGTCTTTTCAAAGGGGCAAACAACTTTCAGACCTTCTGCTCACCTCTAGGAACCAGGAATTGTTCTGTGCAGGGAATGACTTTTGCTTTTGCTTTAAAATCAAGTAAATCGACATCATTTCCCTTGTCAGCAGGATCCTTGGAAAACAGAGATGATATGGACAGGGAAAAAAAAAAATATATTTTCTTTCACTGTACTCCTGTCTCTTGCAAGAGGCCTTTGACATAGCTGTGGTCCACAGCCATTAGCAGCTCTGAGTCAGCCAGGACAGCTGACTTGACTTGGTATCCTAGGTATCCTTGAGTAGGTATCCTAGACCATGAGCATCAAACTCAATATAAAGGAGGATGTTTGCTGTAGAGAGGGGAGTCTTAGAATAATAGAATCATAGAATGGTAAAGTTGGAAGGGACCTCAAGGATCATCTAGTTCCAACCCCCTGCCATAGGCAGG
>VWZE01006786.1:86269-128390 GCA_013396675.1 Eubucco bourcierii | reverse complement strand
GGACTCGCTCCAACACTTCCATGTCCTTCCTGTGCTGAGGGCTCCAGAACTGCACACAGTACTCCAGGTGGGGTCTGAGGAGAGCAGAGTAAAGGGGCAGAATCCCCTCCCTTGCCCTGCTGGCCACACTGCTCTTGATGCAGCCCAGGACTCTGTTGCTGTCTGAGCTGCATGTGCACACTGCAGGCTCATGTTGAGCTTTTCATCAACCCAGACCCCCAGCTCCTTTTCCTCAGGGCTGCTCTCCAGCCATTCACCACCCAGCCTGTATTTGTGCTGGGATTATGCCTACCCAGGTGCAGCACCTTACACTTAGCCTTGTTGAATTTCATGAGGTTGGCCTGGGCCCACCCCTCCAGCCTGTCCAGGTCCCTCTGGATGGATCCCTGCCCTCTAGCAAGTCGACTGTGCCACACAGCTTGGTGTCATCTGCAAACTTGCTGAGGCTCCACTCGATTCCTCTGTCCATGAGACTCCATCAAGACTTCTACTTGAGTTTCTTCTCTTCTGTTCTTGATGACTACCTTCCTGTTTAGTCTCACTCCTGCTGCACCTTTACTGGGTTGAGTGTAGTTTTATATACTTTCTGTTAACATTGATGCTGCTTTGGCTATTCCATTAAATCCTTTTTATTTCAACCTGTGGGTCTTCTTTCATTTTCCTCAAACACACACACACCCCTTCTCTGCTGAGGAGGGTCACTGGGTGACAGAGTAACCACCATTGTTTAGCCCCAGATACAGGCTAAACATAGATGCTGATCTAAGTCAGCTCCAGAGTTTAAATTATTTAGTTAATGTAGTAACAGCTGATCATAAACAATGCTATTTAGGTATAGAGAGAACAGAAATGGACTTTTAAAAATATCATTACAATATTGTGTGCTGCCTCATTCATCTGGGAATATAACCTGAGCTTGCATTTTAGCCCATAATGTACAAGCTTGTACCATGTACCTTCTCCTTTATTTCCATTAGCAAGGAATAGCTTCGAACAAAACTCTAAAATCAAACATGTCTAGCAGGAGGCAGGAAATTGCAGTCAACAAATTATGAGTAACTGAGACAGAACTACTCCTGCTCCTCTGCCTCTGGAATCATGAAGATGTGATTCAGTTAATTTTGCTAGGACCTTGGCAAAAGCTCTCCTCTCACAGGACAGTGCAGTTTTTTCTCATTTCTTGCTTTCAGCTGCTGCACACAAACTGGCTGACAAAGTGGAACCTTCTTCCCTTTTCCCATTGATATTCTGGGTGTGTGGTATGTGAATATTCTTATGGAGTTAGAGAACTTCACTGTTTCAGTGATCTAGAGATGTGATTTCCTTATTTCTCCAGGTATGATTTCTCCAGCACTCCAGGGAAACCAACTATTGTACCAGTTCCTGATCCCACTATACCCATTGGGCAGAGAGAAGGGCTGAGTAACTTGGATGTAGCTAAAATCAACAAGCTCTACAAGTGCAGTAAGTGCTGTAGATAGAAGGTATGTGAATCCTTACACAGCTGATGTCTGTAGGAAGTGTCAGACATTCCCAAAAGGAACTCGGCCTGTAGTCCTTACAACACATTCCACTCCTTCACCCTGCAGGAGTGTTTACACAGGGGAAACAACAGACTCCTGCAGAGCACTGGTTTTCTCTCAGCTCCTGGTACCCAGGCTAATTGATTTATAGGGCATGTGGCTTTTCGAGATGTTCTTCAATTAGTTTCCTCCAAACCTCATTAACATGGCCCAAATATTAGTGTACCAGATTTTGCTTTGAATTGTGTTAGAACTTAATTAATTAAACACCAGTAATTAGTGGGAATCAGCACTCCTTCAGCTGGATAGTTAGGTACAAGAATCATTGCTGAGAGTGGTGTCTCAGCAATGCTTAACTTCAAACAAGTATTTAAGTAGTGGTCTCAAAAACAGTGATAACAAAGTATAAGATGTTATTTGTTCTTGATAGCAGAGCTGGGAATAAATCACACTTCAATATCATTTAGACTAGATGTCAGGAGGAAGTTCTTTACAGTGAGGGTGGTGAGACACTGGAACAGGTTGCCCAGGGAGGTTTTGGCTGCTCCCTCCCTGGAGGTGTTCAAGGCCAGGCTGGATGAAGCCTTGAGTGACCTGTCCTAGTGGGAGCTGTCCCTGCCTATGGCAGGGGGTTGGAACTAGATGATCCTTGAGGTCACTTCCAACCTTACCATTCTATGATTCTATCATTATTACATAATATCACAATTAGAGCTGTATGTTTTGGAAGAAAAGGGCTAAAAATCAGGGGCTAAAGAAAAAGGACAAATACTGATTCTCTTGGAAAGTAGGGAGTAAGAGAAAAATGTTGTAATTCGTGTGTTCAGGTGTCACGTATTCATATTTTGCAATCTGGGGCATTACCCATAGCACAATAAAGGAAGATCACATGTGGAAAGATGAAAGACAGAGGAGATCAGACTTCGTGTACCAAGGTCTGTAGCTTGACTTCAGTGTTCTGTTACTGTTTTCCCCCAGTGACTACCCCTCTTTGCATTGAGTTTTGCACTGAGGGTTTGATTTTTGCATATACTTAGGCATACAGGGGATTGATGTCCTGATGTCATTGAAACTACTCCTGTGACTGAGGTTAAGGAAGTTCATGAAAGATCCAGGCCTTTCACTAAAACATGTGAGTGAAGCCCTACTGTCTTTAAAAAGACATCAGTATCTGAGGCAGATAAATCGTAGAATGGCTTGGGTTGGAAGAGATCTTAAAGACTGCCTAGTTCCAATGCCTCTGCCATGGGCAGGGACACATTCCAGCAGACTGGGCTGCTCAAGGCCTTGTCCAGCCTGGCCTTGAACACTTCCAGGGCAGAGACAGAGACTGCTCACACTGTCTTCTCTCCAGTAGGCAGCCACCATGGGCTAAACATGTTACCAAATACCCTAACTTGCTTTATTTCACTCACAGGTTTTGAGTAACCCTTACACTAGGAACACAAACACAATTGTAAGCATCACTTATTTCTCTTTCTAAGCTTGACTGATACAAATGGCCAGAGAGAATTGTCAGGCATTTCTGGCAAATTTCGGTGCAGTTTCCACTCTCTTCAATACTGTTTGGTTCTTCCCTTTAGATTGGTGTAGCTCTGTGCTGCCTAAATCCAAAGGCTCCTTCTCCTCTGTCAATTACCCATCCCCGTACCCGAACGATAGCCACTGCTTGTGGCTCATCCGCATCCGTCGAAGCAAGGTAATTTTTATTAGGAGAAAAAAGGTCTGAACCACAGTGTCAAGGTGACACAGCATTATTTCATTATTATGACTGCCCTCTGGGAATCATTTCCATGGACCAAGACATTTATTTTTTTAGGCTGTGAATGAAAAGGCAGTCTCAACACTTTTCAGAAGGCTATCAGATGCATTATTTAACTTGGTTTTTAGCCAGTTGAGATTGGATGGCTTTTCTAAGACAAGCAAGAGTCAGACATCAATCACTGGGCTCAGTAGCAGTGTACCTAGGCAAAATTCTGTCCTCTTTTTGCACAGAAGCTAACATTTCACTGATAACATGGAGAGTAAAATGAATACAAAATCCTAGTTTACCTCACTTGTAAACTGTAAATTAGGTGGTTTGAATCTTTGCCCATGTATAGCATGAAACCCAATGTATGTTTTCTTGTTTCTCAAGATTTTCCTGCAGTTTGAGACTTTTGATGTCCAACCCTCATCAGGCTGTTCTGCTGACTATATAAAAATTTACAATGGAAACAGCAAGAATTCTCCTGTCTTGCTGGACAAATACTGTGGGACAGGGCCACTGCCCTCCTTAGTGGCATCTGGATCAATGATGCTGGTAGAGTTTGCAAGTGATGAGAGCATTACAGCCACAGGATTCAGAGCTTCCTACAACAGGGGTATGAACACTCCCTTACACAGCTTGGAGAACAATGTTAATAGTATTTGGATGGAAGAACTGAAAAATTTGAACATGTGCTTCACACTTCCATAGCAATTGCTGATGCAGAAGGCTAGGCAATGACAGTCAGCAAGAAACAGAAAATGACATACTGCATGTGGCTCATGTTAGTAATCCTGAGGACTCACATTCTTCCGAGAGACTGTCTGAGGCTTCTTCACGTCTTTAGACTAATCCCTCCAAATAAAAACAATGCAACGACTGTAATCAACAGGAGCAGTGCAACCAAAGACCATCAAGCCTGCAGCACTCAACAAGAAATCTCAACCCATGAGATGTAAAGCCAGTATCTGGGCAATGTGCTTTTGAAGGTTTGGTGGCACTGCATGCAACAGGAGAGGCACTAACCTGGGGCAGCTTACACTTTCTGATTTAGAGGCTTTGGTTAGGTTACATGAAACAGTGTTTGCTGTAGTCACTTGGATGTGTGTCTGTTACAGGAATGCACAAACGCATCACAGAGTGCCGGATACAACTCTCTTGTGCTGTGACATGCCTTCAGTTCTGAGGCAGCAGCCCAAATAACATGTTAGTGCCTTATTTGAACACAAAATGCAAACTTTTACAGCATAAAGTGAAGAAGTCTCAGAAATGTGTCATTTGCACTCTTTTTTTGCATTAGTCTTGATGGAGTCATTTCCAGGTAGCATTAGATGTAGCTTAATAATGCAATCTTGACTACTTGAGCCAATTCTTCTCTGACAGAACAGAATGCTTAGAATGCTAAGCCAATATGGTAGCACTCGATTGTAAAGACAGATAGAGCTTTAGATGCAGCTGTTTCCTGTCCTCCAAAGGTTATTTAACAGCCGTGTTTTTAGTTCTTTCAGTACAGCTGCTGATACAAATGCTAAGCAAAGAAACAACATATTTCAGCAGTAGATTTTCATGCTGGCACATTTCTTCTTGGCTTGAGAGAAAAATACAATTGAGTATAACCAAGCTTACTTGTACTGCCAAAATACTCTTCTTAATATACCTTTTCCTGTCGTCTTTACTCCTCAGTGAATTGTGGAGACACTTTCACAGACTCAAGTGGAGTCATTACCTCTCCAAACTACCCCAATAAATACCCCAAAAACCGAGCGTGCTTCTGGGTCATCACTTCTCCCGTGGGATACAAGGTAAGACACATACTAGTGCACTCGTGGGTTCCACCAGTGTTCTGTAGTGGAATCTCTCTTTGCCATGGAGAATAGCAGTGCTAATGTTGCTTTTTGAGCAGGCATTCTCAAGAGGAAAAATCTGGTTTAAGAAGTTGTGCTGGATCTTGGTTTCTGAGGTGTTCAGCAAGGGAAAATCTTTACACATGCATGTGTCCTCCTACAAATTTAGCTTGTACCGAGAGGCTTTGTTCAGAGTAATCCCTAGGTAAAAGCTCCCACTAGAAAACTGAAACACTGCACAGGTGCAGGTTTTATATTTCTCTAGAGAAAAGAATTTAAAGCATACAAGATAAATCTTCTCCCTTGCTTCTCCTTCCAGTACAAATGCGGATGAGCTAAGCAAATTATTTGCTGTTCATTTGCATTAAAATATGGGATCAAGATATAGTGCAAACACAGAATGGGGGGAAAAAATACACAGTTTGTGCTTATTACAAAAGGTAAGAGAAAAGGATATAACCTGATTGCAACGTCCTTTGGTTGTATTTTCTCCAGATATCTCTCCAAATGTTATTCTTTGAGCTGGAAGACAGTGACAGATGCACCTATGACTATTTGCTCATACATGATGGAAGCCGACCTACATCACCTGCAGTTGGTCCTTATTGTGGGACAGAGAAGGTGGCAGACTTCACTTCCACTGGGAATTTTGTGCTGGTTGAATTTCACAGTGATATAGTTTGGGAGTTTCCTGGATTTGTGATAAGCTATACATTTGGTAGGTAGTAGCAGTGTACAAGTGGGAGTTGGAAAACACAGAGTTGAAAGTAAGAGGTAAAGCGAGACAAAGGTAAAAGTCAAAATGCCACCAACTTCAGCAAAGAAAAAAATATATCTCCCTGATACCTTTAACAATCTTAAAGCTTGGCCTTAATTCTACAGAGGTATAATTTGCATGGTGGATTACAAACAGAAGTGTTCCGGCCCATGGGAGCATAGAATGATAGAATGGTTTAGGTTGGAAGGGACCTCAAAGATCATCTAGTTCCATCCCACTGCCATAGGCAGGGACATCTCCCACTCAAGGACTCATCCAACCTGGCCTTGAACACCTCCAGGGAAGCAGCATCCACAACCTCTCTGGGCAGCCTGTTCCAGTGTCTCACCACCCTCACTGTAAAGACCTTCTTCCTAGTTTATATCTCACCTCACCCTGTCTGGATGCCTCTGTCTAAGACTGCTAAGTTTTTTGTTAGAGTACTCCCATTGCTGGTGGTGTGTGGCCACTGCAGCAGTAGAACTGTAACTATCTAAGGAGATCTTCAAGAACATCTAGAGATGGAAACTGTGCCCATACAAAATTCAGATTATGGCTATGCAGCAACTTCAACTTGTGTTCTGACAAATGTTTTTACCCAGCCCCAACATGCATTGCAGTATGTATAAAGAACCTTCAGACACTTTCATTTATCCTCTGCAGCCAAGCTCACGTAAACAGTTTCTGTAGGCACCTTAGCTTAGCCTGGAAATCACCACTATGCGCTGATGTTTGCATAGCATCTCACCTCAAAGAATTATACTACTCCTCTGTGAGATAACCAGGGCTGGGAACAGATTTAACTAAACAGTTAAGAGTGGCAGGAACAATTGAATTTGCTCATAGGGTATTACCAAAATATTTCCTAAAAACCAGGCATGAAAGTACTGTGTCTGTAGAGAGAAATCTACCTCTGAGGAGATGTCTGAAGAGGAGAAAGAAATTGCTACCATAGACAGCTAACACTTTACCTTGACTTGATATATTCAGAACTAAATGCCAATGTCAAACTGGAAGATGCCAGAATGTAATAAATAATAAAAGTTCTCGCTGCAATTGTACCTTTGTGAAGAAGAGCACACAAAAAATGCCAATTTGGTTTCCTGGTCTTAGGAAGGCGGCCAAGGAAATTTTGAATTATGCTGACTTACGGTTCAGTTTTGGATTGTTTTTTTAAGGCTCTGTAATGTTTCATTTTTAAGCACTGATTAATTCTCACCCTCAGAAGAATGATAATTGATAAGTTGTGGACATTGGGGTCTAGAGCTTGTTTGCATCATGATGGGAAAGGCAACAAATATTTGCAGCTCTGACAAGCTCCCGTCTTCTGGCTACACAAAATATTCCTTCATTTAATTTGGCTCTCTATTTAGATTGGCACCTTTTAGGAGGATGTAATCATTTCAGCAGCTCAAGAGAAAATTAAACTATTTCTATTTTTAACCTCAGCTTCAGACTGCACAAAAGGTAATTCTTCTCCCTGGGTCTGAGGTCTTTCGTAGAGGTGCAAAACTAACGACTCCATGACAGCTCTTGTCATATATAAAGTTGAACAGATCTCTCTTTTAAATAGACAGTGCTGAACAGCTTTGTAACTTCAGTATTACTTAGGTTTCCATCCCATGGCCTCATGTGGGGCTTTACATGGGTCAAAGATTTTAGATATTCACCTATATTTGGTAAAGGAGTATGAACAACATTTCAGAACAGGCTGAAATAGAATGTGAATAAGTTCTCTCTTTCACAGGAAAAGCTTTTCAACCTGACATCTAAAGGTTCTGCTTTTCATAAGTTCTGTTAGAGGTCCTTGTTAACCACTTTCCTTAGGGATATGCACATAGTGTGTGTGTAGCTTCCACACATGCTCCAAACCACCTCCTGACCCTCTGCAGGTATCAAAACCCTTAGCTTTCCTCTAATTATTGCTAAAATCTCTGGTTTCCTGCCAGCAGTCTCCACTTAAGTCATACATCATGCACCTCTAAATCTGTGTGGCAACAAACAGGAAAATGCACAATACAAACCATCCTGATGAATAGCATCCTTCTCATTGCTCATTGCTGCTCATTTTCACCCACATTTTGTTGTGACTTATCCAGCAGTGATAAATACACACATATATGTATTCCTATATGTACATCTGTCATGACCCAAACATAGAATACCTTACTTGTGTAGAAAACCAGCTCTGTGCTCAGACAGATTACCTTACTTGTGTAGAAAACCAGCTCTGTGCTCAGACAAACCTGCTTCCACAAGCCTGTGTGTGTGCAAGAGATAAGAGTGTTTGTGTCTGTGTATTCCAGTCTTACCTGCTTTGAGTCTGATCAGGTCCTTATCTGAGAGGCAAATCAGGGCCTTCAACTGCCATGTTTCTGTAATCTGTAAGAACCAGAGCAGAGATCTGTCTGTTGATGCTTTAGGAGAAAACCAGCTTGGAATAAAGCACCACAGAAAGACACCAAAAATGTTCTACTCACAGGAAGGGGGTTGTATTTAATTGTTTAATTTAAACCCAACTCCCTTTGCATAAGTAAATAACCGTGGTGGAGATTATACTTGCTTGTGTGACTAGAACCCCAGTTATAGAATCATAGCATATTTTGGATTGGGAGGGACCACAATAAGGTTACCTAGTCCAAACACCCTGCAGTGAGCAGGGTCACAGAACCACAGAAAACATCCCTTTGGAAGAGACCTCAAAGATCACCCAGTCCAAACTTTGACCCAGCACTAAACGGTCAACACTAAACCATGTCCCTATACACCAGGTCCACACACTGCTTAAACACCTTCAGGAATGGTGACTCTACCACTGCCCTGGGCAGACCATTCCAGTGTTTGAGAACCCACTCTGTGAAGAAATATTGCCTAATACCCATCCTCAACCTCCCCTGGTGCAGCCTGAAACCATTTCCTCTAATCCTGTTGCTTGACACCAAGGAGAAGAGGCTGGACCCCTCCTTGCTCCAACCACCCTTCAGGTAGTAGGGTCATAGAATGGTAAGGTTGGAAGGCACCTCAAGGATCATCTAGTTCCAACCCCCTGCCATAGGCAGGGACACCTCCCACTAGTACAGCTCACACAAGGCCTCCTCCAACCTGGCCTTGAACACCTCCAGGGAGGGAGCAGCCACAACCTCCCTGGGCAACCTGTTCCAGTGCCTCACCACCCTCACTGGAAAGAACTTCCTCCTGCCATCCAGTCTAAATCTTCCCTCTGCCAGTTTAAACCCATTGCCCCTTGTCCTGTCATTGCAAGACCTTGTAAATAGTCCCTCCCCAGTCTTCCTGTAGGCCCCCTTCAGATACTGGAAGGATACTGTAAGGTCATCTTCAGATAGATCATGTTGCTCAGAGCCCTGCCCAACCTGACCTTGAATGTTTCCAGGGATGCAGTAACCCATTCCAGTGTTTCGATACTCTCATTGTAAAATATTTATTCCTTATATCCAGTTGAAATCCTCCCCTCTTTTAGTTTGAAACCATTGTGCTTTGTCCTCTAGCAACAGGCCCTGATAAAATGTTTGCTCCCATCTTTCTTAGAGGTTTTCCTTTTAAATACCAAAAGACCAAAATAAGGTCTCCCCAGAGCCTTTTCTTCTCCAGGCTGAACAACCCCAACTCTGTCAGCCTGCCTTCATACCAGAAGTATTTCAGCCCTCACATAACTTTTGTGACCCTCCTCTGAATTCACTCCAGCAGGTCTATCTCTTTCTTCGGCTGAGGATTCAAGAGCCAGACACAGTACTTTCGATGAGGTTTCACAAGAGCAGAGAAGAGGAGAAACATCATCTTCAGCTTGCTGGCTACAGCCCTTTTGATGCAGCTCAGGGTGTACATCGGCCTTCTGGGCTGTGAGTGCACATTGCCAGCTCACATCCAATAGTACCCTCAAGCCCTCCTTTGTTGGTCAGGAAGGACTTGCCTTTGATGAAGCCATGGTGCCTGCCTCAAATCACCTCTTTATCCTCCATGTACCTTAGCATAGCTTCTAGGAGGATCTGTGCCACCACCTTCCCAAGCACAGAGGTGAAGCTGACAGGCCAGTAGTTCCCAGAGTTCTCCTTTCTACCCTTTTGGAACGAAGTGCAATAGTTCCCTTTTCCAGTCACTGAGGACTTCAACCTACTGACACGATTTTTCAAGCACCGTGGAAAGTGGCTTGGCAACCATGTAAGCCGATCTTCACCAGAATGCAGGATGCGTAAACTTCAAGGCCTGAGCTTCCACTGGTAGTCACAAACCTGATTTTCTCATAGAGCAGGAGGGACTTTTCTCCCTCAGTCTCCATCTTGTAGTTGACTCAGAAGGTGAGGGATGAGAAGTTGCCAGCAAAGACAGGCAAAACAGTTAAGCACCTCAGTCTTTTCCTCATCCCTTGTCACCAGTTTACCAGTCTTGCTCATTGCAGGGGTGGGGGTAGGCTGTACGGTTTATGCTTTCTCTGACCTTCCTTTTCCTGCTTGACATAGCTTTATTATTATTTTTTTGCATCCCTTGCCAAATTCATCTGAGCAGTGCCATGGCATTCCTGACACTCAGGCAGGATTTGTTGCCATAACTATGTAGGACAAAGAACGTACAACTTACCGTGCAACAACTGAATTTGACAAGGTGAAGACATATGAACCAAAGACCATCTAATCTCTCGTACACGTCAAACAGAAATCGAAAATCTTATGGGTTAAGTCGTCACATGAGATTTTAATAACCGGAGTACCCTTTATCGTGGGAAACATCTGCAAGCAAGAGAAGACAAAGAAAAGCTGCTGGTGTTCAGCTGCCAGGTGGCCTTCCGGTGCAGGTGCCGGAGGACCTGCGGGGGCCGAGCCCCCTCTGGTGGACACCAGCAGCGCCACATGGATGTATCCCGTTCCGTTTCTACAACCAGGGGAGAGAGTTGTTCCGCCCTGCTCACGAGTCTCCGTTCCATCTGAAGAAGTAAATTGTGTCTTTAACTGATTTGTTCCCAGCCCTGCGCTTCTATTGGCGGTGCTTTCTGGATAAGAAGGTTCTTTGGGCCGCTGCTCGTACTTCGTATCAAAGAGCAGCAATCTAAATTACCCCTCAGTCGGTAGGTTGCACTATAACACTCAGGCTTGAAATTTCCTCTTTCCCCATTGACCAGCTCAATAGCAGAAATAACGTGAAATGAAGTATTTTATTTGTGTCAATTATGTTTTATATTTGTCTTGATTCCTGGCTTTATGCCTACAGTGCATGGAATTTCCTGGCAGTCTCTAACTGCTGGACAGGTGCAGTTTAGCTACCAAGTTTTATACAAGGCATCTTTCTGGTGTTCTTCACCTGAAAGCTTGAGAGGGGAAACCCTAATATTTTTACTCTAAGTTTAGCTTTGTTCAGATAGTAATGACCCTTACTTCCTTGAACTGATCAGTAAGCTTCCTAATTTGTGTGGGTTTTACAGTGTGGGTTTATCTGTTAAACTGGAAAGAATGCAGAATATGTAATTGTAAGCCCACCACGCGATTACAGGATAACTCATGGGAACCAACCATACCTAGAACTACATTCAGTAGCTTTTGTTTACAAATACTGTAGGATGTTCACTTCTGAAGGCACACAAACGCTGGTAGCAGTGCCAGATGGGCCACTGGTGTTTTGCAGTTCAGCTAATTACATGCTTTTCTGAACCAGGATGTCACAAAAAAAACAAAAAAAAAACAACAAAAAAAACCCCCAAACAAACAAACAAACAAAAAAAAAACAGGGAAAAAAAAAAAAAAAAGAAAAAAAAAAAAAAAAAAAAAAAAAAGCCAAAACAACCCACCAAAACCCAAACCAAACCCAACCCATTGTGCTCAAGCACAATGCTAATTCTCATTAGAGAATACATGGTTTTGTTTTAACACCCAACGACAGCTAACGGCAAAAAATGCAACACCCTACTAACTATGCCTGTTAGACTGGGAGCATATGAGCTGTGATGCCGTACTGGAACTGTGGTAAGCAATTACACAACGAGAGAACAGCGAAGCACCCGGCCTGCTGGTCCTCCCTCTCCCTCTTCACAAGTGACAGTTCCTTTCGTTGCTGTGGGAACAGCAAACACCCGGCAGAGAGCTGGGCAGAGCGCGGGGGAAACCTGACAAGTGGCGAGGCCGAAGCAGCACCCAACCCCTAGCGTCAAGAAGTGCGCCCTGTGCGGCCTCCTGCGCGGGGAGGAGGCGCTGCTGAGCTTTCTCTCATCTCCTGCCCGCCGTAGCAGGTACGAGTCCAACTAGCCGTCTCCACTGAGCAGAAGCAGCCATTACCTCCAGACCCGCCGCCTGTCCGCCGCGGTGCCTGCCGGGAAACGGAGTCTTCGCAGGCCCCTCCGCTTGTGTCCCTTGCTGCCGTCAGACTACAGGTACCATAATGCATCGCGCGGCAGGACAGGATGTTGTGGTGGCTCACCCGGCAGGGGAACACTGTGGAGCTCTGGGCAGGGTAGTTCTTCCGCCAAGGGCCGAAGCGGGGGAAGCGGCTAGAAGGACTACAGTTCCCGGCGGGCTCTCCGCAGGAGTGGGGCGGGGCCGGCTCCACGTGTGAGAGGTGGGAGGGCGGTGACGCAGCTTCCCCGTTAACGATAGCCGGTGCTCTCTGCAGCGCTTTGGGTCTGTAAAAGGACCCTGCGGACTGTGAAGTAGGGTGGGAGTATGGAATTTGACATATGGTGATGTAGTGCCGTCCCTGAGCCTGGTCTGGTCTGGTCTCGCCTCGCCTGGTCTCGCTTCGCCCCGCCTCGCCCCGCCTCGCCCCGCCCCCTGTAGCGCCATGGATAGCCGGTGCTACGGGTGTGCGTCTAAGTTCTCTGTCTTCAAGAAAGAGGCAAGTCCGGCTGAGGGGGGTCAGGATTCGCGGGTGTCCCCCCAGAAGTGTGAGGGCGTGAGAGGTGAATCGGGAAACTGCTCTGGTCAGGCTCCCGGGCCCGCACCCCGGCCAGCATTGCAGCCTTGTGCCAATTACTGTGTTCTCCTGGTGCTTGGTTTCAGTATGTCTTGAAATATGATTGATTACTGGGGGAGGGGGGGAATGAAAAAATCTGATGCCATTAGGTGCCATACAGGCGCAGTTTGTCATTCTGTGAGCTGCGATGGTGTCTCTGTTTCCAGTATGAGTTATATGCTGAGTATGGTCAGATTCTCATGAGAGTCTTCGTATCTTCAGCAGCAGCTCATGATTCGGTCCTCTTTCAAAATCAGCATAACCTCAGCGCTATTTTTAGTGACGCATGGGCGTCATTCCTGCATGCGGACAGCCAGAGCTGTGGGTATGCATGGTGACTTGGTGACAGCCCTGTCCTGCCCTTCCTTTGTGTCTCCGCAGTGTGGATGCAAGAACTGCGGACGGTCGTTCTGCTCAGGCTGCCTCAGCTTCAGTGCTGTGGTTCCCCGCTGTGGAAGCATTCAGCAGAAGGTGTGCAAGCAGTGTCACGGAAAGCTAACTGGGTAAGGTGAGAGTGTTACTTCACCCAAAGGCAGCACCCTGTTTTGTTTCTTCATTTTACTACCCAGTGTTGTGTTGCAGAGCTACGCCTTGTGCTTGTGCTCATGCACTGCCTGTACCCTGGAGTTTCCAGCCAGGCTGTTACCGAGCTGCTGTTAAGTGTGCTGTGCAGTCCAATGGCAGGCGTCAGGATTTGTGAGGCTGTTCTGTATAGTGACAGAATAGTCTGAAAGAGCCACGTTTAAATCATGGATAGATGCTGAATGCCTGTGGATATCTCAGCCATATGAGGCCAGGTTAAGCCCCAGCATGGTTTTGCCCAGGAATCTACACCTCTTTGTAAGTAGTAGCAGTCAGATGTGTTGTAATTGAGAAGCTTGGTGAGATGGGCTGCAGCAAGAGAAGCATGGCCAGCGGGGCAAGGGAGGTGATTTTCCCCCTTTACTCTGCTCTGGTCAGAACCCATCTGGAGTACTGTTTGCAGTTCTGGAGCCCCCACCACAGGAAGGACATGGAAGTGTTGGAACAAGTCCAGAGGAGGGCCATGAAGAAGATCATAGGGCTGGAGCAGCTCTGCTCTGAGGACAGGCTGAGAGAGTTGGGGCTCTGCAGCCTGGAGAAGAGAAGGCTTTGAGGAGAGCTGATAGTAGCCTTCCAGTATCTGAAGGGAGCCTACAGGAAGGCTGAGGAGGGGCTATTTACAAGGCATTGCAAGGACAAGGGTCAATGGGTTTAAACTGGCAGAGGGGAGATTTAGACTGGATGTTAGGAGGAAGTTCTTTCCAGTGAGGGTGGTGAGGCACTGGAACAGGTTGCCCAGGAAGGCTGTGGCTGCTCCCTCCCTGGAGGTGTTCAAGGCCAGGCTGGATGAGGCCTTGAGTGACCTGTGTTAGTGGGAGGTGTCCCTGCCTATGGCAGGGAGTTGGAACTAGATGATCCTTGAGGTCCTTTCCAACCTTACCATTCTATGATTCTATGGTGCAGAAAGTGGTGTTACCTCTGTGGGCAGTGACACAGGTGGGGAGTCCCTGCCATGTGTAGCCTGAAGACTCAAAGCTTTGTATCATAAAACTGATTTGTTTTTAAAAGAAAAAGTATTTGCAAACATAATGTGTGTTGCAAAAACAAACCAGAAAAAAAGTAATTGAGTAGTAGTATGGGTTACACACATCAAGTAACACAAAAGCACAAGTTTACACCTCTCTCAACCAATTCTTCTGTGTCCTATTTCTTCTTTTGCATTTCTGTTTTATCTCTCTTCTTCCCTTCCCTATCACAGCAAGGAATTTTTCACCAGTGAGCTTCAAATTTTGTGGCTCTGCAGGTGTCTAAAGGAGAAGAGCCTCTCCTTAGCAGAGGTCTTGAATTCAGAAGAAAACAGTAGGAACTATTGGTGATGAAAACGCAGTACCAAGTGTCTCAGTTTTGAAATTTTCTGGTTTCCCTTTACAAATCCAAAACCATTAAGGAAACTCCATGTTTCTTTTGTGGGTTTTGGGTTTGGGTTATTTTTGGTTTTTTTTTTCTTTTTTTCATTTATTCAATGTCAATACTAGAGAATTACAGCAGAAAAAAAAGTCCTCTCTAACCGGAGAGCAGTGAGATAATACAGTATCACAGTATCGCAAGGGTTGGAAGAGACCTCAGAGATCATCAAGTCCAACCCATCACCACAGCCCTCAAGACTAGACCATGGCACTAAGTGCCATGTCCAAACGTGCCTTTACATGCAGGCTATGGCTTTGTAAGCTGCACACATTGATGTTCTTCAAGCAAATAGCTTTCAGAACTGAAACTTTAGAAGTGGGAAGGGGTCCAGCAGTGTTACATTCATTCATTACTGTACAGGCCTTAACACAGAACAGATATGTGTGGAGCTGTGGCTTCTAAGAATGACTGAAGTCTGATAACTACATTACTTAAGTGTGTATAGTTTAGCAGCTCAACCTGCATACAGCAGAGTAGAAGATAGCTACACAAGATGTGTTTATGTTGTCCAAGTGTGCCAGGTGTCATTATGATACCGATGGTTATATAACAACTCTGGTAATGTTTTGTTTAGTGTGTGGATTAGATAATTCAGTGTTCATTGTATGCCACAGCTCCTTTCAGAGTACTCTGCTGTATGGAAGCTAATTACACTGAGAGCCTTACCTAACTGCTCTCTATCTGCTCTCTCAGCTGGGAGGTGCAGGCTGTGGGAGGCAAGGATATTTTGACCCCACCTCCTCTGGATCACTGGTGACCTTATTGACTGACATTTTATGTAGATGCAAAACAACTGGACCAAAGAACTAGAAATTAACTCCTCTGCTGTCCCAGGCAGCTATATGATCCTAATCACTTCCGTAAGATGATCACGGTCCATGTTGATGAGATTATGAAAGGGGCTGTACCAGAAGATTGAGAAACATACACTGACTCTTCTTGAGTTGAGAGACTAGATGATGGAAACATTGCTGGTATCTTGATTTCGGAAAAATCATTTTGTCTTCCAGAGAGGGATCTCCAAGCAGTTCAGCAAAATGGTCACCACCAGAAAACTACAAAAAGTGAGTTGCATTTGTCAGTCAGATGGTTGTTTCTGCTGCAGAGTAGCCTTTCAGGCCCTCAGTCCTCATCCCTTGCACAGACCAGCAAAAGCGAGGACTGTGGTGCTTGTTCAGAATGAGATAAAGGATGGGGCTTTTGTTTTGCTGCTTGGGTTTTTGTTTGTTTGGGGAGAGGGAGTGTGTTGGTTTTTTTGAATAGACCTCTGGCCAGCCACCTGTCTACCTTTGTGACTGACTGACTGAGGTTGGCTTGGAAACAGGAGGCTTTGTCTCCCTGGAAGTGGTGCCAGGTGTGTTGGTCCTTTGAGGTAAGGTTTTTCTTTTTCTTGGGAGTACCTCATTGTGCTCATGTGTGAAAGGGTGGTACCAGAGGGAGTGGTTTCTGTTCTAGACTGATAGTCTTCACATTGCCTGTTTGGATTTACAGGGGGTGTTTTCATATCTTGGAGTTTAAGCCCCTGTTCTCAGTTGCCACGGGTTATGTCCATCCTTGTCACAGGCGTGTAGCAGCTTTTGAGGCCAAGCAAAACCAAATGAAAGAACAACAGAAGGCAGCTACAAAACCCACAGGTCAAACAGGCTCTGGATACATGGGACTCTCAAAAGAAGATAGAGCTATTGCAGAGAGACTGGAAAGGCTCAGGGAAGAAAGAAAACCAAGTAAGTTTTGGAGGATGATGAAGATATTTCGGGTGGGAACACTGCTACTTTGCAAACATGGAACTTGGGAGGAGAGGGGAATGCTGGGCTTTCAGAACCTATCTTTTTAGGGAATTGAAGGGTTAAAATTGGACAGAGCACACAATGGTCAGATTCCCCAATGATTTTAGATTCATGTTTCATTCTCTTTTTGCTTCATGAGGTTTCCCTTTAGACAACCTCTCCATTTGGGGGCAATAGCTTAACCTGTAAAATCGTGTTCTCATTTTCCATTGTTTGGGTAGAAGCCTGCGTCAGGTCCAGTAAGAACAGAGAGAAATCAGGGTCTTTGGCCAGAGTGTTTTGCAGAAGGTTTCCTGTGGGTCATTGTCCTGGGCAATAGCAGTACTGTTCTCTCTGGGATTATGTTCTGGTCAGCCTTACCTCACAGAGGAACAAAAGGCCTCTCATCCCAGTCTACAGCTGTCAGCTTCTTGACAACCTTGTGGTGCTTGGGGGAGAATAAACTACTTTTGAAACTGTTAAGTGCTCTCTGAAAGTCAAAGAGCATACTGGAAAGTGATTATCTGGTTATTGTAGAAGCATAGAAACATTTAAATGGGAAAAGACCTCCAAGATCATCATCTAACCATAAATCTAACACTGCCAAGATCATTAAACCATGTCCCTGAGTGCCATCTCTACACATCTTTTAAATACCTCCAAGGATGGTTACTCTACCGCTTCTCTAGGCAGCGTGTTCCAATGCCTGCTAACCCTTTCTGTGAAGGAGTTTTTCCTAATATCCAACCTAAGATCTCTCTGGCACAGCATGAGGCTATTTCCCCTCATCCTGTTATGTGGCAGGGGAGGGTTTCAGTTTGAGACACCTCCTAGGTTTACTTTAAGAGATGTTGGCCTGTACTGCCTTTGTTCTCTGCTGGTGCCTAGTGTCCTGAGCAAGTCAATTGCCTAAATGACATTACCCTAATACTCACTTCATAGAAAGGAGATAAACTGTGAAGGAGACAAGGAGCAAAGGATAGCAGTTAGCATTAGGGTAGTCTCAGAGTCATTGCAGTATGTCAGGGGCTGAGGGAAGGTTTTGCTCAGGTTCTTATAATCTGATACCAGAAATATAATTTTAAGAAAAAAGAAACTTCAAGCCTTTTATTTTCAGTGACAGAGTAATGTCCTCCCCTGGGCAATTATGAATTGCAGAGTCCATTCCTACTCAAGCTGAGATTGAAGCTAGGCTGGCTGCTCTGAAGGAGGACTGCTGGAGACCTGTTCCATCCACACAGGAGATGGAGGACCGGTTGGCTGTCCTGCAGGGGAGAGATCCTCCTTCTCAGGCTCCCAGACCTGTAAGTTCCCTCGGTTCTTTAGCCAGCAGTGTGTTCTAAGCTGACATAGTAACTGGTGTCCCAGCACATTAACTGTTCTTCCTCACTCAGATTTTTTTGTGTCCAGGTGGCTTCCTTCAGGCATCTCAATTTCCTGTTTGTGTCATTGCTGCAGGAGTGGCTAGCCTTTACCAGACAGTTTAAATGCAACACAGAATCATAGAATGTTGTTGGAAGAGACCTTTAAAGGCCACCTAGTCCAACCCATCCTGTAGTGAGCAGGGATGTCTTTAACTAGATCGGATTGCTCTAAGCCCCATCCAACCCAGCAGGGAATCCTTCCAGAATGAGGCTTTTGCCACCTCTCTGAGGANTCTTTAAAAAAAAAAAAAAAAAAAAAAAAATTCTCATATCTAGTTTCAATCTTCCATCTTTTAGTTTGAAAATTTCACCTTTTCCCTTTTGCAATATATTATTCCTTCATGTCAAATGTAGTTTGTGTTTAACAATAGATGCCATGTTTTTCCCACTCAACTCATTTGTATACCTAACTGATCTGTTGTGTTTTTCATAGTTGTTTGTCTGTGTTTGGGGCTACCTTCTAATTTTATCTTGTGGTTGTTACTGCATCCCAACTGGACAAAATCCTGTTAACTCTTCCAGAAATGAAAGCACAGAGTGGTTAGTCTGAGACTGCAGAGGAACCAGTTGGATATATGCCTTCAAAGCCTACATGAATGATCTTGTTTCCAAGAAACTGTTTCCTCATGCTCCTCTTTCAGCAGTGCTGCACATCCCACTGCTGTTGTAGGCCTCAGCGGGGCTGATGGCTGGTGCTGTTGAGAATGGTACTATGTTTACATCAGAGGTGGTGGCAGAGGTGGGGTTGGGACCCAGCAGCTATGTGTTTCAACACCTCTTTGCCTCGTTTGTGTGACTGCTTTTAGAATGGTGTGCTTTCAGCACCTCTGGGAACGAAGCCTTGAAAATCTTACAACAAATAAAGGTAAGATGAGATGCACCTTTTTATGCTGCTCCCATTGAGGATGATCTTCATTATTAGGTACACCAGCCTCCTGACACTCGAAGTCTGGTGCAGCAGACAGATGACCTGTTAACTCAACTGTCTGAGGAAGTTGCCATTGATGAGCATTACAGGCCGAGAGTCCAACCTCAAGGTATCTATTTTGACTTCCAAAGACTTGGGTTTTGTCTAATAATGTATTGAGGAAGGAATCTGTGCCTCCTTACCTAGCTTACAGGTGAGCTCTATGTCCAGTTTACCCTTGTCTTCCCCTTACGACTCCCAGACTGACCAAGGGCAGCCATGTGGCTCCATGCTGGTTCTCATTATCTTTGTTTGGAGATGGCTGCTGCTTCTCGGAATTGCTCCTTTCCTGGGGATGAGCTGCTGCTTAACACATCAATGCTCTGTTCCAAATCTGGGACACCATCATCTTCCTAGCTGCAGTGCTTTCTCTGGAATCTCACTGTAAAGCACAGAGTAGTTCCCTTTCTTCTCTGGGTACAGTGTGGATCCTCCTGTGGCATGCTTTCACCCATTATTACCCCGATGGAAAGCAGTGAGCTGCTTCCATGGTTTAACTGTGTTGTGTGTGCCCAAGGAACATTGCTGCTGAGCCACCAGCGTGTTCTGTGTGTCTGCTTGCAGCTGCCAGTAGCCAAAGTTTGAATGATCTCAATCAGGACAGTGAAGATTCTGTTTGCCCTGCTAATCTGGACCCAAAACAGCTGGAGGAGGAGAAGAATAAACTTCTGGCAGAAGCTGCTGCTGAGCTGCGGGAAGACAACACGAGGCAGGAAAAGATCCTACAAGTTGCCAGGAGACTGGCAGCACTCAAAGGCGAGGACCCAGAGAAAGGTGAGTGGCAGGCAGGAATACAGTGTCAAGAGAGGAACCAAGTTGTTACTCTTTTCTGAGGTAATTTACCCATTTAATGCCTCTCCTCTGCAAGGAAGGCTGAGATTTGATTCTGTTTGTAAAGTTGTGCGAGTTGGTTCTTCATGAGATTAGCATGAGTGATCTGCCAGAGCTGTAAGATCAGACTGCTTTGTCTTGCACCCTGCTAGATTTACCTCAAAGAAATGCTCTGGTGAGATTAACAGAGCTTTCAAAAGTAAAGCTCTGGTTTTGGTGGGGATTTTGTCCTTCCTTCTTCCAGTATTAAAACCAAACAATGTCACGCTTTTTTTGAGGAGTCCCCATCTGAAAAGAATGTTTGTGCCAGAGCCAGGATGGCAAAACCATACACCACAAAGGATTGTATCTGGCACATGAGTGGACACAAGGTTTGAGGCAGGTGTGGGTTACAGTCTCCTGTCTCACTCCTGCAGTCACACTGGAGATGTATCAACTACCTGACAGCGATGAGGAAGTGGCTGAGGAGGAAGCCATTCGTAGAGTGCTGAAACAGGTCAGAGGTGGCAGCTGTAGCCTTGTTTTCCTCAATCATCCCCATTGTGTATGTTACCTAGTGGTTGTGGAAAGGATGAGTCTGCTTCGGGGCAGTTTCATTCTTCCCCTCCTAGTGCTTTTTCCAGCACTAGCTCCCGTGGACCACTCGGTGACAGGCTTTTGACAGCTTTGCTTCTTGTCTGTCACACTGTCTCTCTCATTCATGCTTAGTGTCTCTTGTGGTGTGTCTCCTCTCCAACTCCACCTTGCTGGTACTTCCTTACTTCTCATTTCATGTTTTCTCCAACTCAGCTAGATCATGGATGAGATGTGTACTGGTTAGCACAGCTTCTGCCTAGATTGCTCTCCAGTTTTCTTGCATGTAGACAGGAGCATTCTGTACTTATGTTTCTCAGGTTAGAGACCATGCATCTGTGATTAGCATCATGTTGAGGGTCTTCTGATAGCTGTGTTGCAAAACAATGTGTGTTAACTGAAGGCCACTGCTACTACACTGGCTCATTGGAGTAGAGAGAGGGCAAGCTCACAGCTGTCTGGATAACACCAGATGTATTCATACTACTGCATGACACCAAGGGAAAGCGCAGAACAGTCAGAGCCTAAAGTATGGTTCCCAGCTGTTGGAAACAAGTCTTGCTTGAGAGACTTTCTCTTGAGAGAGAGTCATTGGCTACTGGAATGGACTACCCAGGGAGGTGGTGGAGTCACTGTCCCTGGAGGCGTTCAAGGCGGGTTTGGACATGGCACTTGGTGCCATGGTCTAGTCTTGAAGTCTGTGGTCATGGGTTGGACTTGGTGATCTTTGAGGTCTCTTCCAGCCCTGGTGATACTGTGCTTTCTGATGTTACCAGCTCACAGAGGAAGCAGCCCTGGATGAAGCAAGTGGATTCAACATTCCTCCAGATCAAACCACCCAGCCAGGATACTCACTACAGAACCTGCCTAAGAAAGTAAACCAAAAGGTCAGTGAGCTGGTCACAGTCTCTTGAAATAGCACTTACAGAGTCTCTCTCAGACTAAAGTTTTGCAGCAAGCTTGCTGTATGCTAGGCTCAATGCAGGAAAAAAACTGACAACAAGCTTCTCCAGAGCAGACCAGCTGTGAGTGGCTTCTGCAAGGCTGACCAGCCCTGAGCATAGCTGTGAGACAACATAGAATGGTTTGGGTTGGAAGGGACCTTCAAAGGTCATCTATTCCAACCTCCCTGCAAGGAGCAGGGATGTCCTTCACTAGATCAGGTTGCTCAGAACCTTGCTGAGCCTGACCTTGAATATCTCATGGGATGGAGCCTCAACCACCTCCCTGGGCAATGTGTTCCACCACCCTCATGGTAAAGAGCTTGTTCCTACCATCCAATCTACTCTTTTCTAATTTCAAACGATTTCTCCTCATCCTGTCACTGTAGGCCTTTGTAAACAGTCCCTCTGCAGCCTTCTTGTAGGCCCCCTTCAGGTACTGGAAGGCCACATGCTTGTACTTCATGAAAAGAATTGCTCCCTGGACCCAGCTCCATTTAGGCTGAATGGATGGTTCTGCTGAATAGGATGGTGTTCACTAAACCCACAGAAGTTAACACAGACTTCACAAGATGAATATTAGAGAAGGGATTTTAAACTTGCCAATATAACTAGACCAAGAAGGCCACAGTCTGGTACCATATAACTTGAACCAAGGTAAGTGGGAGGCTAGCCAGTGCTTTCAACATGTGCAGAATAGAACCTTTAGATAGTAATCAGCTGGCAGTGTTCTCATATAACATCAGGGGAAGGAATTAGCAACAAGATACCCTGTGCTCAGGATGGGTTCCAGGCTGTTAGGGAAACACACACACACATTCTCTATTACAAGAATTAAATGGACCTGTGACTCACAGACACCTGGCAGGCTCGTCCCCAGTAGAAGAAATTAGATAATTGTAAACATTATTGAAAGCATCCATTTCATAGGTATGCCACCCTGCATTCTGGGGTTGCTGATGTAAAAGGTAGTGCCATCTCATTGCTGTGGTGTTAGGAACCTGCCTTTGCCAGTGTCCAGACACCGTGTCCCAGTGTGTGTGTGTGTGGGTCGTCAGTTCTCTAAAGTAGATGGAGACTACAGGTGGCCTTATGGATAGGTTTTTAGATTGATTTCAGAGAATCTTTTTAGGCCAGTCTCAGGTACAAATCAACAGCAGGGGCCTTTAGGTAATCACTTCCTTTATCCCCAGTTTCCTTTCTATGACAGGGATAAAACAAAACAACCCCTCCCCATTGCTTTTCCCTCCCACGGAGAGGTGATTCTGACACTGTTCTGGTGAGACCTCACTTGGAGTACTGTGCCCAGCTCTGGGGACCCCAGCATAAGAGACATGGACCTGCTGGAGCAGATCCAGAGGAAGGCCACCAAGATGATCAGAGGGCTGAAGCACCTCTCATATGAAGACAGGCTGAAAGAATTTGGGCTACTTAGTCTGGAGAGAAGACTGCAGGGAGACTGTATAGCTGCATTTCAGTATCTGAAGGGGGCCTACAGGAAGTCTGAGGAGGGACTCTTTAGAAGAGCTTCCAGGGATAAGATGAGGGGTAATAGTTTGAAACTGGAGCAGGGTAGGTTTAGGCTGGACATAAGGAGAAAGTCCTTCACAATGAGAGTGATGGAACTGGAACAAGTTGCCCGGGGATGTGGTTGAGGCCCCATCCCTGGAGACATTTAGGATCAGACTTGATGTGGTCCTGGGCAGCCTAATCTAGTTGGAGATGTCCCTGATGACTGCAGGAGTTGGGCAAAATGACCTTTGAGGGTCACTTCCAGTCCAACGCAATCTGAGAAACCGCTTGGTCAGTTGCTCTTGCACAGGGGCTGTCTGTCCCTTGGTAGTGCCTGCCAGAAGATGTGGGCTTGATGCCCTTAATACAATATGGATGATGTTGCTGTAGACACTAAATGAAGGTGAATGCCAGGTTACCTTCTGAGCAGCACAGATTCATCAGCAAATGATAGCCAGCACCTTGGGTTTTTATTTAACTGTCTGGATACACTTGGAGCCTGTTCTTGGGCTCCAAGCAAATTCATCTCACAAACTTGAGATCAGCTGAGGGTGAGCTATGGACCATGTGATATGTAACTGTGGCCATCATGCATTACAATGAAGGTCCTGAATTAACTGCTGGGATTTGACCTCTTTTGTCTGTTTTCCTTATGAACTAGAGCCAAACTCCAGCTGCCACAGCTCTTGCCAAGGCAGATGACAGTGATGAAGATGAGTTACCCTGGTGCTGTATCTGCAATGAAGATGCCACCTTGCGCTGCCATGGCTGCGATGGGGACCTCTACTGCCAGCGCTGCTTTCGGTAAGGCTTGCAGGGCTGGGTCACCAGGTAAGCTTGCCTGCATCTGTTCTTTCTTCCCATGGGGCAGAAAAGCAGGCAGCAGGAGGGGGGGGATCTGAGGAGGAACCCAGATCTGAGCTGAATGCTAGTTGCTGTGGAAGCACTTTGTGTAAACAGGGACTGATCAGAACAGAAGTGTTCTGTCTGCACTGCTGCAGTGTGTGTTTGGGAACATTGTCTGATGTGCTGCATTGTGTGGGGTGGGATAAACAAGGCCATTGTTCAGTGGCTTCTGGGCATGTTAGTGACATTGGGAATCCAGCCCAGATCATCCATCGTGGGAGGGAGATCAGATAGAATAAACTCCTGAGGCTTTTCTTACGTTGAGGCTCAGCAGTCTTAACCCATATTAAAAAATGTGTGTTGAAATATAAGTTGGTGAACCTTTTATCCTCAGTTAGGCCTTGCAGTAGCTATAGTTCTGGCTTTTAAACATCTGTGGCTTGATATTTTTTTTTTTTTTTCTTTTTTGACCAAAAGAAGTTGTATGTCTCAGATTTGGAGGGTTCATTCCTTTGAAGACAGTATTACTTCTCACAACTTGTGTGGCTTCTCTTTTTCATGCTTCTAAAGCATTGGGTAGTTGGCTGGGTTCTCAGCTGAGTGCTGGATGACATTTGGACAGCAGGATGCTCAGATAGAAGTGGAGTTGGGGAGAATATATTATAATAGCAAGAAAGCACATGATTATCAGTGTTAGATGATTAAAACCAAACAAAACTATCAGATAGCAAACATGAGTAAAAGCAGAATCAGCTGTCTGGCAGATGAGTGGACCTATCAATTGCATGCTTCAGATACAGGCTTGTGTCTTACTCAAGACTAGCCTGCTTCTGAGCATGGTTAACTGTAGAATGGTTTAGCTTGGAAGGGACCTCAAGGATCATCTAGTTCCAACCCTTCGCCATAGGCAGGGACACCTCCTGCTAGTACAGGTCACTCGAGGTCTCATCTGACCTGGCCTTGAACACTTCCAGGGAGGGACCATCCACAATCTGCCTGGGCAACCTGTTCCAGTGCCTCACCACCCTCACTGGAAAGAACTTCTTCCTAACATCCAGTTTAAATCTCCCCTCTGCCAGTTTAAACCCATTACTCCTCATCCTATTGTTACAAGACCTTGTCAATAGTCCCTCCCCAGCCTTCCTGTAGGTCCCCTTCAGATACTGGAAGGCTGCTATCAGGTCTCCTCGAAGCCTTCTCTTCTCCAGGCTGAAGATCCCCAACTTTCACAGCCTGTCCTCATAAGAGAGCTACTCCAGCCCTCTGATCACCTTTGTGGCCCTCCTCTGGACTCACTCCAACAATTTGATGTCCTTCTTGTGTTGGGGGCTCCAGAACTGTACACAGTATTAAGACAACTGCTTAGGATTTTAGCCATAACAATTATTTTTCGCACTGTCACTTTGACTGTTGTCATAAGATGCTGATGTGCCTGAGAATGAGATGCAGTGCTGAAAATATGCCAAATGAATCTGGGAAAGAGACAGAGAGAACTGTTGTTATTTCCCCTTCCAGCAGGCAAGGATGAGCAGACATTTCCACAGAGCACCTCTGAGATTTCCATTGAAAGCAAATATCTTGCATGCTCAGTTCACCTGGCTGCCAGTCAGGTCATATAATCATAGAATCATAGAATGATAAGGTTGGAAGGGACCTCAAGGATCATCTAGTTCCAACCTTCTGCCATAGGCAGGGACACCTCCCACTAGTACAGGTTACTCAAGGCCTCATCCAGTCTGGCTTTGAACACCTCCAGGGAGGGAGCAGCCACGACCTCCCTGGACAACCTGTGCCAGTGCCTCACCACCCTCACTGGAAAGAACTTCCTCCTAACATCCAGTCTAAATCTCCCCTCTGCCAGTTTAAACCCATTGCCCCTTGTCCTGTCATTGCAGGACTTTGTAAATAATCCTTCCCCAGCCTTCATGTAGGCCCCCTTCAGATACTGGAAGGCTACTATCAGGTCTCCTCAAAGCCTTCTCTTCTCCAGACTGAAGAACCCCAACTCTCTTAGTCTGTCCTCATAGCAGAGCTGCTCCAACCCTCTGATCATCTTTGTGGCCCTCCTCTGGACCCGCTCCAACACTTCCATGTCCTTCCTGTGCTGAGGGCTCCAGAACTGCACACAGTACTCCAGGTAGGGTCTGACAAGAGCAGAGTAAATTGGCAGAATCACCTCCCTTGCCCTGCTGACCACACTGCTCTTGATGCGGCCTAGGACTAGGTCTTCACAGCTAACCTTTGGGATAGGTTTCTAGGTAAAGACTGCTGGAAGATACCTTGTGCAGTGGCTAAGGGGGAATTCCCTGCCTGTGTCTTATGACTGCAATTCATGTTTGCTTCTCACAGGGAAGGCCATGATGAGTTTGACCTAAAGGACCACCACACCTCTCGCTATCATCTTCCTTGCAAGTAGAAGTGATCACAGTCTTCACGAGCAGAAAAGCAGACGGAGAACAGGAAAAGAGAGGAGTTGGCCAGATGGGAAGAATCCAGTGGATTTGCAGCCAAAATGGGTGATGTTTTGGACAGTTAAAGGATGTGCTGTAACCCAAAAGAAGTCTGGGGTGTGTGTGACTTTGTCCTCGCAAATACAACCAGAGAAGTGCAAGGTCTGTGGTGCATGCTTGGGAATAAAGAAGGGCTTGATATGAGGAGGTGGATCTGAGTTTATAAATACATCTGGGCAGCAGTAAAGATGTGTGTTTTGGGCAGCTCTGACTGGCTGATAAGTGACTTCCTGCTTTTGCTAACAGCTTACACACTGGTTCAACAGGCAGCAAAGCACTTTGCACTAAGAGAACTATCTATGTTGTGATCACATGTGTGATGAGAATCTTCCAAAGCATAATAAAAACTATTTACGGAGGCCTGTGGTTAAAGTCTGTTCTGGGAACACCTGATAGCCCTTTACAAAGCAATACAATCTTAGTCCTAGTATCAGGTGGCTTAAAAGAAGAAATGTAGGGTCATGAAGTCATCAAAAACGTTTCTGTGGTGTGGCTGGAAAAGGTGCATGGGCTGCTCACAAGATGGTGTGTGCTTTGCAGAGGTAACTGCTGCTGGGGCACAGGGTCGTGATCAGTGCTGGCTGTGTCGAGGTTCCCTGTGGTCTGGAGGAGCTGTGTGCTGGGTGAAAAGTGCTTATTGTTTTGGTCCCCAGGTAGGATGAAGGTGTTATCTATGTGCTACTCTTCATCTGGCTGTGAGAGAAGCTCAGTTTAATATGTTCACATCCCTACCAGGAGACAGTCCAAATGCAAGTGGCACTTGTGAGTGACCAAAGCACACAGAATTACTTCAAACACCCAACTCAACCTGCCCTAAATTGGCTCTAATATCCCATCAGGCCCAGCTCTTCCCGAAACTATATAATGTGGCTTCTGAGACAGGTCTCAAAGGCTGACAAAGTCCAGTGGCAAAAAATACCCCAAGGATTTGCCTTTGTCAGGGAGTTCCTAATGAATCTTGCCTGTCTGGTTTGACACTGCCACTCCCAGCTGAGGGAGTGCTCAAGGTCACTGCCTCTGAGATGAGTTGACAAAACAATGTTTGCCTGCACCTCAGCCTCCTCTGGCCAGAGCACAGCAAATAAACTGCTGCTGAAGATGGTTTTGTTGTAACATGCTGGACTGGATCAGGTCCTTCTACAGAAACCTGTATCAGATGATGGAACAGTGATACTGCAGGTCAACACACTGTAAATTGATGGCCCTGCTGGATGCACTTGCAAATTCCTTAGTGAGGAAGGGGTGACCAAAACCTGACTCTGGTGGAGGATCTTACTTTGTCCTAGCAGGTTTTGCTACACCAGTGTCTGTCTCTGTGGGACAAAGGGATAGGAAAACTACTTGCATTGCTGTGATGCAATAGCCCACAAGGAGCCCTGTGCTACACAAAATTTAAGTAGAGGGTAACTTCCCTGAGAAGCTTGCAGTCTTAGAAACCAAAATGCTGTTCTAGCTTTGTGGTGTTGTTGGATGACACTTTTTTTCATTGCTATTGCTACCCAGATAACTAGTCTGAGAGCAACATAATCCAGTTCTGTCTTGGGTTAAATCCTTTGTGTTTTGCATGTACAGGAGAAAATGCAAATGCTTGCTCCTGTGTCTCTTTTAAGACATATCCACTCCCTTAGGTTTGAGCCAGTCTCCTTTTTCAGTAATGGGTAGACATTTTCAGGTTTTAATTCCTGTTTTACAGCTGCCTCCCCGCCCCCCCCCCTTTTCTTTAATAGTATAGGTTGAGGCATTGCTTGCAACATTTTGAATACTTCATCAGCCACAACCAAGCTATGAGCTGCTTTTGCAGCAAGGCAGTCTGAGTCTCATAAGCCCTGCCCTGTTCACGGCAGAAGTCAAGGAGCAGGTTGCAGTCAGAAGCACTTTTATTTAGTTTCCCAGATTGGTTTCTGGGGGGCCATCCCAAGGAATGCAGAAATGCACCCAACCCACTACCTGCAATAGGACTCACGCATGGAGGAGTCTCTTCAGTCACAGGTACACACGCCAATGCTTTCCCTGCACCACTAATGGCTGTTTTTGTGGCTGCTGAGCTTTCTGCAGGTAATTGGCCATTTTAGTAGCATTCCAATCACTTCCTACCCCCCCCCACCTCCCGCAAAAGCCATTTCCCACTGCTGCTGTTGCTTCAGTGACCTCCATGTGGGAGGGGTATCTAGATCAGCTTTCTCAAGCTGTTGTGAAAGACAAATGCTGCATAACTTTCATGTGTGCAGTGCACTTTTAGCCATGTTGCTGATTCCCTGTCCTTGTCTTTTAAAAAGTGCTGGTAAACAAGTTAAGAGACTGGTAAACAATCAGTTCCTGACAGACCAGATCAACCTCAGTCATATCCACTCATGGACTGAAGAGAACTTGCTATCTTAAGAAAGATGATCAGCTGCTTTGCCTCTTTGTAGCACACCACAAGGGCACAAGAAGATTTTTTTCTTTCCCTCTCCAAATGTTTTGTATGTGAACTATCATGTGTAGGTTCCACCCCAAGAAGAAAGCAAAATAATGATAACCCCAGGTTGAACTTGGGTTAGCTTACAGAGTTCTCAGCTTAATTAAACTGCATCAACTTCCCTTTGCTGTGGTTCACAAACACACAGATTGTCTCAAGTGCTGTAGCATCATCATGTGTTCAAAGGTGGCAGCCAGAAAAGTTTTTAAAGGCAATGTAAATGTTGGTCATAACTAAGGGGAAATTGCATTAAAGGTTATTTTATACACCTTTGTCAACTTTCAATTAGAAAAGCAACTGAACTTTAATACATTCTGAGTTATCTTGGTAGAGTCACAAGGGCAAAGTTCCTCTAAAGAACCATTCTTTACACAGTATCTGCATACTAAACATTACAGCCTTCTGCTAGTGATGGTGCAGAGAAACAGCAGTTAGCTAAAAGCTATAAACCAAATAATTAATTTAGTGTATCCTTACAATCTAGGCTGAGAACAGCCAAAAAGTAAGTAAAAGCAAATGTGATTTACTCCTACTAAGAGCTAAACAAAAAGAAGTTCCTCTGATTGCCTTGTGCTGCTGTTTTTTGTTTTAGTACCTCTGATGTTAGAAATCATCTAGCACTGGGCATATCCTGCTTTGGGCTCCCCATGGTCACACTGTGCTCATCTGAACTGCTCTCATGGTAGTCATGTCCTTATGTATCAGGACCAACTGCATGTCATAGAGGCTGCAGCTTTTTCTGCTGCTTGCAGAATCGGCACAAAGACAATTCCTGTCAAGCAGAGTTTCAAGAACCTGTGTTTTCCTGGGTTATAACAGACTGCCTTAAAGCACAGACAAAATGCTCTTTGTATACAGAATAATGGGGAGGTGGGGTGGAGGAGGAATCTATTTCTCAGGCCAGAGGAGAGGTATTTCAGGTCTTTGTGTTGCCGTAGCTCAGCAGAATAAACAAGGCCTTCTGGTAGGGTATGTAATTAATACGGACTCCTATGCTGAAGCTAATTACAGCTCTGGTTCAGGACACTCAATTCATGGTCTGTCCACCTGGATTTTCCCCCCTGAAGTTCTGCTTGAATCTGATCAGTATTTTTATCAGTGCTGAAGGCTCTTCCGTGTGTTGCTCTCCTTTCTCAAGGGGTCTGATAACGTAAGTCCTAGCAGGTGCCAGTTCATGAGCAATGCCAGATCTACAACCAGCACAGCTCTGGGTTTAATTTTGTTATATTACTTTAAAAGTTGAGATTTCAGGACAGTAGGCCTGTCCTTTGAGCCTTAGCCCATCCCTAGGGTTACAAAAGGTAGATATACAGACCTGATAAAGAAAGACCATTTCTCCAACCTGGTGAATGACACTTAGAGCCTCTTGGAGCAGCCTTAGGACAAGGTATGAGCTGCATGACATGCTAATTTCCAGCATGTGAAAAGAAGCCATCCCTTACATTATAGTTGTTACATGGATTTTGTCCTCAGAGATATGCACAGCCCACAACTTGTTCACTGACATTCTGCTGGAAAATAGGAGGGAAGCAAAAGGTAATAATAGAGTGGTCTGGGTTGGAAGTGACCTCAAAGGGCCATGTAGTCCAAGTCCCTGTGCGGTAAGCAGGGGCATCCTCAACTAGATCAGGTTGTCTAGAGCCCTGTCAAGCCTCACCTTGAGTATCTCTAGGGAATGGGGCCTCAACTACCTCCCTGGGCAACCTGTTCCAGTGTTCCACTAACCCAGTCACCCAGTTACTGATCAAGACAGAAAGACTCTGGTATTTAAGATATTACTGGTTCAGTACACGAGTTCTTGTTTGTCTTTCTTAGCTAACCTGCATGTCCCTTTTATTCCAGAGTTGGCTGCTTCTGTCCCTATCTGATTAAACATGGACTCAAAAACTATCCTTGAACATACTGGTACTTGGGAGATCCTTTGGATGCAACTCAGCAGCTCATCTCTTGTATTTGAGAGGCAGGCATGAGAGCATAGGGACGAGACATAAGGTGATAGTCTGCCCTGCCTCCATTTACCATCTTATTTCCTAGCCACACGTGTCAGGTTACTGACTTGCTGAGAGACTGGATGTAGCTTCCTCAGTATTTTTCCAGCCATACGTTAGTTGCAGGCAGAAAGGTTTGTGCAGCAAGACAATGTGTCCTGTTTCTCATCTGTGACACCCAGGTGCCTGAAAAAGACTCACTCCAAGCTGCTCCTTGCAGGGAGATTGGGAGCAGGGATTAAAAAAAAAAAACAAACAAAAAAACCCCCCTTCGCTTTAGTGGCTAAAAAGAGAGGAAAAGCAAGCAGTGCCTAGCTGGTTTTCTCTGGTTTAATATACAAAATAAGCATTTTTCCGACATAATGAGAAAAAATCATTCTCAGATCTTGCTCCTTTAGAAGACACATCTAAATCATTAAGTCCTAAATTCCACCAAACAACCTTTCTTCCATTAGCTTCAGTAGCTGTTTCACTGACTTCCCCTTGAGTAGACCAGGTGCACTTGAACATCTCCCTTCCATCTTCCCGTATATTTTCCATCCAACCTTCCGGAATAGCCAGGGCCTAATAAAACCTAGAAAGTACATGGAATGCTGTAGAGTTGGGCACAGCAGTGACAGGCAGGAGGTCACAGCTGGGTCCCAGCCAGGCTGAAGTAGGCTGCAGCTCAGTAGTAACTGATCTTCCACATTGGTGAATGAGTGGTAACCAATGCCTTGTTTTCCTTGCAGTGCATAGAAAGGAAGAAGTCCTGAGGAGTCCCTGAGAATTGCATTCAGTGGTCCTCAGCCATTCCTAGAAGAAGCTAAAGGAAGGAGATCTTGCCCTATTCTCCAGGTCAACGTGCCCTTCAAGGATTAGGAAAATGTCCAGTTTTGCTCCCTGCTGTACGTGCAGATCTGGAAGGAATGGAGACTTTAAACCATTGGTTCACAAATTCGGTGCTGTTCTTCACTAACAGTAAGTCCTAAACATATTCTGAAGTGATATTGCTGATCCTGGTTTTTGTGGGGAAGAGGCACATTTCCTTGTGACCAAAGCTGGGTGTTCCGTGTGGGCAAGGTCATTTCTTCTGAGGATGGGTGACTCTCCGGAGACCTTTCAATCGACTCAGCAATTCTGTAATGAAGTCCTGCAATGAGAATTTGTTGGAGAAGGATGTTATGTTAATTCCGGGGCTCGTGAGCCCTGGGAGTACTGTGATGCTTGCATTATTCACACATTCACGTTCACATTCAGCAGAAACCAGAATTTTGATATGTATTCGTCAGAGCTATCACTTAGCTGCAGAAAGGAGACCTTCCAATGGATGCGAAGGGTCAAAAGGCCTCTTATCTTCCCTTCCCCTGTGTCCCTGCAGAGCAGCAATGTTTACTTTCTCCCCAGGAGCCAGCCTGCCCCACATCAATCCAGATACCTGTTTTATTTTTCACCTTGACATGACCTCAGGATACTGTTGTCCTCTGTTAGGTTCTAATGCTTCCTGTTGCCACCATAACCTCCTGCCCACTTCTGCTGCCTTCCCAATGTAGGGCAAAGCAAGCTGTCCCTCTTGTTCAACCTGTAAAGCTCCATGGTGTGGATTGCAAACCATCTCGGAGCTCTGCCAATTTGACAAGGAAGTGGCTGGTAGAAGGGAGGTGGAACAAAACACACAGAGGACTAATGATAACCTGGTGCAGGGGTTGAGGTCAGGCAGAGAAGATAGATGAACAGTTTATGGAGATAAACCTGAACTACTTTGCTGACACAGCCCAGGACTATGAACGAAACTGGACCATCTGGTTATTCCAAGCAGGAGTCAGTGTGACTAGTGCAAACTTCACCCTCTGCAGCCTTTCTTCACTGGACAAGACAGCTACATGTCCTTGTAATTAGGCAAGGTTCTGGAAGTTTTGTAGCTCGTTACCATTTGTGGAGTGTGGAAGCTTCTTCACTTGGGTGGTCAGAGATTTCCTGCCACAGCATGCTCTGGAAGTAAATGCCTGGGATCATACAAACCTTTTCAATCAGTCCCTTAGGAGGAAACCACTTTGTTTCCTCTGCTTTCCTCTGTCTGCTGTGATCTTTCAATGGGACTGCATACAGTATCACCAGAGTGAAAGTACTTATTTTTGCCAATGGAACAGCAGTATCTGTAGCTGGCAATGCCATGCTGTCTGCAAGACACTCATGAATCAGTAGAGCAATCAAGATGTGGCTCATGAGTCAGCAGAGAAAACTCTTTTCAGTTATTTCTCTGAGAATGTGAGGTTCTTACCTAAGATCTGAAATATGAACACTCTGAAAACTATTTTCCTCCTGCCAGCTTTGTCTGCTGAACCCCTGCTAGGAGGCTCTCTGTAGTGATTGTTAAATGAGTTTGATTTCAGTGATATTTTGCATCCCACTGATTTTCTGTGTGTTTGTCACTGTACAGCTACACAGGCTCGACAAGTGTGGAGGCTGATGAAAGATGGCCAAGCACAATGTTCACAGGCAATGCATGTGACTGAAGCAGTGATGGGGGGGTGCCCAAGTACGCAATGCAGGGAAGGCAGTTGTTGTGTGGTGGATGCACTACCCTGCCAAGTGTTGGGCCCCACTCCTTTGGACATTGTGACAACTTGCAGGATCTCTTGAACTCTCTGACTCAAAACCAGTACTTTGCAAAGTTCACGAGGGACAAAAGAAAATGTGTAAAACTAACTGATGTGGCCAGTGCTCAACAATTATCTGCCCAATCCAATCTGAGGGCCATCCTATGTTCACAGTAGAGTGGTTTGAGCCAAGAATATGTTTAGTTAATAGTGTACAAGATGGTCTAGGAGCCTGTGGCTTTTCTGGTCAGTTTAGGACGTCCAAAACATGGAATGATCTCTCTTTGGTTGCAAAGCATAAATCCTTATTTGCTCCACTGCTCTGCCTTCAGCTCACCCATGCACATTTATGCAGCAGAACAAAGTGGCACTCCCACTGGGAATTTAACACATCTGCAGCATCACGTAAGGCACAGTAATGTCTTGTATGTTCAGGCAAGTAGCAACAGAGACACACTCTTAAAGCACAGATATACATCAGTGGTGCTTCACTCACCTCTGTTGGGCTGGAGCACTCATGGAGGATTTCCTAAAAATGAAGTGGGAGTCATTTTAGTATTTTATGAACTGACCTGTGCTCCCTTCCCTGTGGTCTTACTGCATTTGACAAGCTAAGAGACAGGGAAGCATCATGCAAAACTATACACGCAGATTCTGTACCCCACACACCACTACCTGTCTTTATGAAGCAAGTCTCTAACTTAAAGTCACCAAATCCCTCTATCTGACCTGTAGTTTTAATTTTTGTTCTTCATTAGGGACCTCCAGGAGATCTTCAAGATCAATTTGTGGTTCAGGTGCTGCTGCCTCTGTTTCCTCTCTTAGCTAAAATAAACAAACAAATAAATAAATAACCAGCCCACAGTTAATAAATATTCAAACTTCTAGGAACTCTAGAGGCCATCTTTAAAGAATCGAGTAGTTGAGAAGGCACCGGTTAGAATAAAACTATGCTACAAAGTTATGGTCGAGATACAAATCATCTCAGAATAAGGAGGTTCTTAACAAGAGGGCATGGATTGCAGCCCTTCTGCAGGGTCTGCTACAGCCACACATCCTGATGTCCACATTCTTCATATTTTACCACCTTATTGCTTGATAGCACTGCTCAGGAATCATCATCCCTCCTGGAAAGACCTCTTCAAGAATGTCCAGCTGCAACTGCTGACTGCAACGTGGTGTGAGCCAGCCTGCAGCAGCCCTCAGCTTTGAACAGTGTGCACTAGAGTTCAAACATATCCAGTGGGCTTTATCTTGGCAGTGGGCTTTATCTTGGAGAGGCATAACTAATGAAAGGGGACTGTGGCCTTTTAGGCTAGATGCATTCAGAGTCTCCTTGGTATTTATACTAAGGCTTTTTGCAGTAATGGAGAGTAAAACAATGGTGATTTCGGAGGGCCCAATATTTTACCAGCTTTGTCTGGTAGACATGAATAGGATATATTCCTTTAATGTAAGAGAGACCCCAGGCTTTGGTGATTGGAGTAATCATCTTGTAATGCATGGGAGTGTCAGCTGGAAACATTTGTAAACTGGATCATAGACACACTCTAGCTCTGCATGTCTCTACATGACTGGGAGGAAAGCAGGCTGTGGTTTACAACACATCTCCAAAGTGAATTTGTGACAAGACAGCATTAGTGATGTTTTCACACAGTAAACAGCACAGTACCCAATTGCTGGGTGGCCTTTCTGGATATATGTGTAAAACATTAAACAATAAAGACGATGCTTACAGGAAGAAATTAAACCTGTTCTGGGCAGTCTCTGATACCAAGCCAGAGCAGAAGACCTTTGTTTAGCTTTGTTACACTTACTGTTCACAGTAAGTAATAAAAGGGAGTTCAATATATTGCACTGTGACCCACACAGCATTTCTTACAAGTAGTAGTTTCCATGTGACTGCTCAGACAACAGGTGTTGGTCCAGCCTGATTTTGCCTCTGGCTCAGAGGCTCAAGAGGCCAGAAGGGTTAGAATTCCCTATGGCTCTCTGGTCTTAGTGTGGGTGGTGTTCTAGCTTCCATGTGCAGGGAATCATCTTGGAAAAAAAAAAAAAACAAACCATATATCTCCTGAGTCTTAGTTTTGTTGTAAAAAGCCTTGTGGGACTGAATACTGAGATTGTCAGGAGGTGATATTTGAACTAAGCTTGTTGGTATTTGAATCTCCAACGATGTTTACTCTCACTCTATCACATAGATTTCTGGAGGAACATTGCGCTACCCAGGGCAGGTGGATCAAAGGAAGAAGCTGACAAAGAGACAGTGTCATGGAAATAGATGGATCCAAGGAAATTCAGACTAGCAGGACTAACTAAATACTCTTGCCACAAAGCACAAAGGAGATAGGAGGACCTGCTGGACACCTGAGTGGTTGCAAGTAATTTATTGTAGCACATGTGTTTATTTTAAAAGATTGTGCATCCTGTTAACAGTCTCTGACCTGGCACGACATCATGTTGTGTATTTCCTGGTAGCAAATCTCTTTGGTTGGCCCAAATACACCAGGAAGTTGGGAAACCTGTTGTGCTGCAGAGGTGCTAGCAAAGGCAGTCCACCAGCAATCATTTCCTATAAGGGCTTGACAGTAAATAGCACAGTATTCAGATTATCTTTGTCAGGAGGTGATGTTTGAACGCACTCCTGCCTACTGGGATTGTGTAGTAGGATAAAACTTATCCCCTTTGGGCAGTAAATCTCAGAAAATCAGAAATGATAACATAACCTGGTATGTGTTTCTAACATCTTTATAAGTGTACATCCACAGACTTGAGCAAGTAAGAGTAGAACACAGGGATGCTCATCTTGGGTCACGTTACTGCTGGTACCATGTTACTGGTGGTCCATCTGCTTTTCACCTATTTAAAAAAAAACCCAAACCATCTCTTTAAGCCAGCAATAATTCCTCACAGGGCAAGGTGTTTTGTTACTCAAAACAGCAGCCATTCTCCTTGCTCATCTCTGCCAAATCTCCACAGTCAGGTAAAAGACTCTGAACTGACTTAACAACCCCAGGAATGGTTCCTTAAACTTCAGTGTGGCATCGCTGCTGCCGTGCTTCCAAACATCCTTCACTCACCAGGACCAGCACTTTGCAGACAGACTGAGTTTTACCTGTCTGAATAGGTCTAGGAATAATATCTTCTCCTATGTGCACTGTATGATGTTTCATAACGTATTATAAGAGGAGGCCTGAAATACAGCTAAGAATTAGTTACTGTCATTTTGTAAACTACAGAAAACAACTGGAAATTCACCACTAATTCTTGAAGAGATTATGAGCTTTCATCCTCTGTCATTTTCACTAACCAAGCTACAAAACTGTTTGGGAAGCCTGAGAACGTTGATTAAGAGAACAAGAGCAGTACTATACTTGCTTTCAGAGGAACCATGCATTTGCAACGGAAGGAGGGACATTCTTCTCCATATTTGTTTTCTGCTGCATTTTCTTTTCATAAACTAAACCAGAAATTAATGATTTTTCTCTCCCAACATGGCTTGAGAATGACAGAATCACAGAATATTAGGGGTTGGAAGGGACCTTGAAAGATCATCCAGTCCGACCTCCCCACCAGAGAGCACGATCACCTAGATTAGGTCACACAGCAATGTATCCAGGCATGTTTTGAGTACCTCCAGTGCAGGAGACTCTGCAGCCTCTTTGGGCAGCTTATTCCAGTGTTCTGTCATTCTCACAGTGAAAAACGTTTTTTCCTTATGGAAACCTCCTATTCTCCAGCTTGCACCCATTGCCCCTTGTCCTGTCATTGGACATCACTGAGCAGAGCCTGGCTCTGTCCTCCTCATACTCGCCCTTCACATATTTATAAACATGAATGAGGTCACCCCTCAGTCTACTTCAAGCTCAAGAGCCCCATGTGCTGGTTTGAGGCTAACTGGAGTATTTTAATAGAAAAAATTGCACTGTAGGCTGTGAAAGAGAAATGTGGTGATGTCTACTTCACTCATAGGCTTGCTGAGATGTTTAGGAAAAGAACTCAGAACATTAGATAACACAGTCAGTCTGTAGGGGCACAGCGTCTCGGTCTAGCAGCTTCCGGCTCTTTCTCCTCTCTGCTGAGTAATCTCACTAAGAACTTTCCTTCTAACCCCCCTGGCTGATCCTCCTAATTCACCTTGCGCGTAAGGCAAACCTTGGGGTAAGGCACAGGGGTGGGGAGAAGGTGGAAGGGTGGTTGGGAGCCCCTCCTGGGGTCTCTGATTTCTGGGAGGGGAGTTGTGTTTCTGTATTACCTTTAACTTGTCTATGTCTGTAACTATTCCTGTCTATAGTGTATATCTCTGCTTGTACATTGTTCTAAGCTGTAAATAGAGCTTCAGTCCTTAACTTCCAGCCGGTTGAGTTCTAGTCTGGGTCATTTTACAAAATTTGGGGAGCGGGGAACTCCCAAACCATCACACCCCAGCTCATTCAGACATTCCTCATAAGGAAGATGTTCCAGTCCTTTCATCACCTTCGTGGCTCTGTGCTGCACTCTTTCAAGCTGTTCTTTCAAGCAATGTTTCAAGCCGCCCAGAACTGGACACAGTATTCCAGATGTGGCCTCACCAGGGCAGGGGATCTACTAACCATACCCCTTCTTATACAGCCCAGAACCTGATATGTTCCCAGAAATAACAAATAATAAACAATCACACAAAAAAATGATGATGATCATAATAAACAGCAGCAATGACAATAATATAGAGTGCCTCAGAGACAGTTGCTGAAATCTTGCTCTCCAGCCATGGAGCTGACAGTCTCAAGGCTCAGAAAATCAGCCTGGGCAAGGCAAAAGCTTCTCCATACTATTGTGGCATATAGCCCAAAACTCACCTTTCTTGGGCTGTTCTAGCATGTCCCTTTCCACTGCTGACTGCAGTCTGAAGCTGCTGATGCTCAGACTGGAAGGCTCTAAGCAATCCTCAGCTCCTTTTTTACTTATATCTCTTAAATGTGCTTAACACTGCTCTGAGGTGCAAATACAGAAAACAAGGCAGAAAGAGTTCACTTAGTTCATCCCCAGCCAGAGCATGAATAAGCTGGTTTACAGAATTGGTTAAACTCATCTGTGTCTCCTGCTGAGGATGTACTGAGTTGTAAGGCACCAAAACATGTTCTCTTGCTGCATGAGCCATTGGCCCACAGAAAAAAAGCTAAACCCTTAGCCAAGCTATTTAAATGGGTTTCAGACCATGATGTACAATATCAGAAATCCTTTTAACCTCCTCCTGTACCACACTCCAAAGGTATTATCTCAAACGTGGAAAAGCACTATCCCTTCTGAAAGCTCCCAGTGTAAGTGCCACCCATCTAAGCACACAACATGAATAGAAATGATACTACCAGGTTAAAATTTCAGTGTCCTGAAAAATTTCAGCCACTGCTAGAATTCGACCTAAATGTCACACCACCCTGGAGAAAAAAAATATGCTTAGCTTAAGCTAAGATTGGTAGCATTCAGGTGCTGCATCTAGGTACCCTTGGATCTTAGTAGGACAGTTCTCAGGCAGGAAGAATTTAGGAGAACGTGTTCCTGGTGTGCAAAGGGAATCATAGGCAAGAAAGACAACTGTGGGGATCTGTGAAGATGAAGGCATAGGATCTATACATTTGATCATGGTTTGTTTTTTTTTAATTTCTTCCCACACTGCCAGTAATGTGTCCAGACCCTGGAGCCACAGAAACATTATCCTGAACAACTCATTCAAACAGCAGCTGTAGCTACACTGTTGTGACCAAAAGGAACAAGGATATACGGACAACTCTTGCCCAGCTAGCTGCTTGCAGCAAACCCCATCATCACACCAGGCTCAGCAACAAGACAGCATCCCAGGTTTGTTCATCCCTAGGTTCTGATAGGAGTCCTGAACAAGACCTACACCCACCCCAGAAGGTGCAAGACCAAGTCATTTAAAGCTAGTTTGATGATATTGGTGCAAACTTCTCTGACTTGCAAACACACCAGGCAGAGACGGTACTGTAGCAGGTGGCAGTAAGAGACCTAGTGAAGACTGAAGACTATTTCCAGCAAGGCAGAGAAAGCAAACTGCTGTCCCAGCACACAAGGCATCTATTCCCATTCACCTGATGAGAGAGGGGCTGGTTTGCCCCAGCAACTCACCCGGCAGTGGTACAGCTGCTGCAGCTGGGAGTTGATCCATTCCTCCAGGTCTAGCCAGCGCTGCAGGTCTTTGCGGTTGTACTTTATGGTTAACTTGCCCAGTTTCCTGTGTGATGATTCCTCCCCGGGTTTCTCTGGTGTCTGGAAAGTCACCCGGGGCAGTGCACTGGAGTTGCTGGACATGCTCCCTACTTCCTCCTTCAACAGCTGCAACTGTCCCTCCTGTGGGCTCCCTGACTCCTTTTCTCTCTCTCGTTTAAGCAAGACCCCTCTGTGGCTCACAGCACAAGCTACTCACAGATGCCAGAGGTAGGCAACATTGATGATCCCAAGGAGACAGGCTGGGGAGGCCACAGAGCCAGGGCAGCAGCCAGGCTCTGCAGGCAGAGTTACAACAGCAGGTTCTTGGGTTTCACCATTGGCTGTGCTGACAGGAGCAGGGAGGCAGGCAGAGGAGTTGTTGTAATAACATCTGTTGTTAAAAGAATCCAAGTGAAGCAGGGAATTGATGAACCAAGCTTGTTAATATTTAACGTGTCAGCTCCAAGAGGTGGGGAAGCAGGAGGTTTTAAATTACTGTTTTCCTACAGACATAACTTAATGTGCATGTGCAATTCCAGAGGGCTGATCCAGACAACGTGCCTTCAATCCTGCTGTGTTCAAACTCCACAAGACTCTGTAAACTACTTTGTCTTCAGCTGCAGGGTTTATCCCTCACTGAAATGGTGTATTTGGCAGCTTGGATCCAGCGTGGATAAGGAGAAGTGGTCTCAGAGTCAGGTAGCTACATTCACTGTTTTATGAGAGTAGGTCAGACACTGCAGGTCAGCCTGGGCTCAGCAGCATCATTTGGTGACAAGAGGATAAGCTCTCAAGTTGCACCAGGGAAGGTTTAGATTGGACATTAGGGAAAATGTCTTTACTAAAAGGGCTGTCAGGCACTGTAGCAGGCTGCCAGGAGAATGGTAGGGTCACCATCCCTGGAGGTGTTTAAAAGTTCATCACTAAGCCATGCTTAGGGACGTAGTTTAGTGGTGAACTTGGCAGCGCTGAGTTAACAGTTGGACTCAGTGATCTTAATGGTCTTTTCCAACCTAAACAATTTGATGATTCTGTGATTTTTACATTGTTCCTCAGTCTGTACATTTATTTCAGCCTTATCAACAATTTCTGTAGAAATCCTGGTGGCCTGAATTTGAGGTAATTTAAGAAAGGTGTTTCTGAGATGACAAACTGGTACTGTACTATATATTATCATGGCTTGGTTTACACCCTCTTTCTTACTGGAAGACAGGTTAAAGGTCTGCAGCATTATTGCCCTTTGCTGTTTTAAAAGGATGTGCATGAGCAGTGCTGTTCAGAGGAGCAGAAATCAGGCTGGCTGTGTTTATGGAGTGTCAGAGCACTGGGACACGTGCTTTCCCTTTAGATATTCTATCACACCTTTGTATTCATCTGTTCCCAGAGTCCTCCAGTGACCTGCCCAGGCAGCTGCCCTAGCAAATGGATGAAGTGGCTGAGACCTTCCATCATGAGGCAGATCCAACAACCCCAGCGCCATGATTTAAAAGGAAAAAGCAAGTAAGTCTCTGTTGCTCCTGGCAGCCAAGGCACTTCCAGTTTGGAGACCAAGAGCTAGATAAACCACAGTAAAAGCAACCACCTATGCTCCCACTGACAGCTGCTGCTGGGCAGCATAGGGCAATTTGCAAGGGAAGGCATACCCAGCCCCCTTGCCAGAGCCACATCCCTCTGCCTAGAGGGATGCTGGTACAGCCAGACAGGAACTTCTTGCACATAGGGTGATAGAAAACTGGGTAGGGTCAGCTTCTATTCCAGCCCTTCTTTTTATCCTGAATTTGAGAGAAACCAAAACAGAACAAACCAAAACACCCTATTCTGACAGAAAATTCCACAAAATGCTGATCCCAAAACTTGCTTCCACATCACTGAGGGATAAATTATTAATATAAACCTGAAAATTATATCATCTACTCTGCTTTTCAGACAGCATAATATTTCTATTCAGAATGCAGATGTCAGCTATTTCATTTAAGCAGCTTTACCCTCTCTTTCTTACTGCTTGGCTGTATCCTCCCTCTAATATCACTCCTGAAACTGTCTTACTTAGACCAAAACTTCCCAGAAAAATCCACTATGTTGTGAGAGGCTCACAGTGTACTCTGTGAGTGCAGCTCCTTCAGTGGTTCTTACCTGTTAGAAACCTTCCAAACCCTCATGCTCATCCTGTCACATGTTTACAACTATTGACTTTTCAAAGGTTGACTTTCTGGCCCAACACAGGCAGATTTTCACAAGGTAGCTCTGGACCAAAGGACACATGCTGCCACGTGTTGAGTGCCTGTCTACAAACAGTGCTCTGTTTTAGTGTTCAGGGACTGACATTTTTTAGCAGGGGAAGACAGCCCTTGCTTTCTTTGGTTCCAAGGAATTGCATGCTGGAATTAAAACAAGAGAAAGAGAACCAAGAGGTGCCAGTGACCTGGCATCCCTGAGTCAGTCCACAAGTTTGCAGTGACTGAATGGCTGGGTGGGAAGCTGCCCCCCTTCCTCCATCGTCTGCACTGGAAGAGAAGCTGCCCCCCTTCCTCCATCCTCTCCATGAGCAGGGAAGCTGCCCCCCTTCCTCCATCCTCTCCATGGGCAGAGAAGCTGCCCTACTTCCTCCATGGTCTCCACTGGCAGGGAAGCTGCCCCCCTTCCTCCATCCTCTCCACGGGCAGGGAAGCTGCCCCCCTTCCTCCATCCTCTCCCCCGCCCGGGCAGCC
>VWZE01006786.1:10358-78534 GCA_013396675.1 Eubucco bourcierii | reverse complement strand
AAGTTAAGGACTGAAGCTGTATTTACAGCTCAGCACAATGTACAAGCAGAGATATACACTATAGACAGGAATAGTTACAGAAATATACAAGTTAAAGGTAATACAGAAACACAACTCCCCTCCCAGAAATCAGAGACCCCAGGAGGGGCTCCCAACCACCCTTTCACCTTCTCCCCACCCCTGTGCCTTACCCCAAGGTTTGCCTTATGTGCAAGGTGAATTAGGAGGCTCAGCCAGGGGGGTTAGAAGGAAAGTGGTTTGTGAAGTTACTCGGCAGAGGGGAGAAAAGCCAGAAGCTGCTAAACAGCCCAAGATGCTGTGTCCAAGAGACTGTGCCTGAGAGACTGTGTTATCTATATTTTGAGTTCTTATTCTTATCCATCTCAGCAAGCCTATGAGTGAAGTAGACATCACCACTGTTTCATTTTCTCAGCCTGTAATATAATTTTCTTCATTAAAATATTCCAATTAGCCTCAAACCATCACAATGCCCTTAAGAGTTTACCTTCACCAGCAACATTAAAACCAAAGCCAGTGCCACGCAGGACAAGAATTTCCCCAAAGAAACAATATTTCCTCAATGTAACTCCTTTCCCCAAAGCTACCCTGGATGCAATGGGAATGGCTTTCAGGAGGACACAGCAGCCTGTCGTAATTTCCCTGGCTTTGTTCCACAAAACCAGTGGTTAGTCATGGCCCAACGAGGTCCCTCCTCATCTCCTTCCTTTGCCACATTTTTGCATCGTCACTTGCATCCGGGTCTCGCCCCTAAATCGCATCAGGAGGTTTAACCTGAGGCAAATACAACAAAACAAGCAGGCAAACCTGTCTCCCAAGAGCTAATTATATATGAAGTGATTACCTGGGAATCACCAGCAGAATGGATTTGCCTCCAGCAGCTGGTGGGACAATCTGCTGCCAGAAAGTCATTGCAGATGGTGAGGCCGTGGAGCTGGACTGCATGGTGGGGAAAAGGGGACCTGGATCAAGATTTCTTTATTTTTCAGTCAATTGAGGCCAGTATCTTCTGGAAGGTGGACATCCACCTGGTAATGAGTGCCAGGGTCTCCATAGTGATCACGAGAAGGCAGATGATGCAGGCTGCTGCAGCAGGTTTGTTACCAGCCATGTGTGTCTAAGAGCTCAGATAATCTTAGTCAAATATTTAACTATGGTGCAGTTTACCCTCCGAGCCATCTCCTGCATGCCTACTGCCAGGCTGAGAGCAGCCCTTCTTACAGACAGACAGACAGGCAGACATTAACAATGACTCACTGTTTCAAGACCCCTTTAAAAAACACTCCCAAGTCATAAAAATCACACACCCTACTTTCCCTTCATGCTAATAACACCCAGGAAATTACTCATCTGGCAGAAGATGGGGGCCACAATGGGATGTCTAGGTTAGGAGGGCAAGGAGCATGGTACCAAGTTGGAATAAAAGCTGCTAAAACAGAGAGGTTCCTATAGTAGAAGTTCTTGATAGTGGGACCAAGGTCAATTAAAATTTTAGCTACTGAACCTCTCTGGAAGAAACTGGGCATATTTAGAAATGTGCTACTAGCACAGACAGAGATGGAATGCATCCCTCCTAGAGGACCAAGAATATGGTCTTTAAAGCTCAAATTAACAAGCCAGGCCCAGCTCCTAAGCAGGGGGAAGGGAGGGGTGGGGATTGTCGCAAATAAGAAGGTAGAGAATTCTCACATACCTAGGAAATTGATACCAAAATAATTTAGCTGGAGAGTACAAAAATGGCAGAAAGAACAACACCAAGACCCATAAAACATTTATTGTTCACAAGATGGCTCTGCAGTGAGCCTATGAATGATACTACCATGATCTCAAGATGTATTCAGCAACATATTTCCAGCAGAGAGAGAAGATGAAATATTCAGTAAGGGTGATCTGTTCTTTAGAGTGTGACATAGAATTCTGTAACATATTTTTTAGAACAAGAAACCTGAAAATGGAAAATGTGCAGAAAACCCAAGGCCATTAGGGTAACAGAAGGGAAATGGAGACCATGCCATAAAAGAAGTGATTGAAAGATCATGGTTTGCTTGCACTTGCAGGCTGGAGGCTGAGCTAGGATATGATTTCACTAAAATAAACACAGCTGAAGATGACAAAAGGAGAGGAGATTTTGAAGTGAACACACAATACTGTACAAGAAAACTGAATGTACAGTAACTCTCAGTACATGGAGGGTGAGCAGCAGAAAACCTTGTGGCAGGACACAGAATCATAGAATTGTCAGGGCTGGAAGGGGCCCCAAGTATCATCTAGTTCCAAGCCCCCTGCCATGGGCAGGGACACCTCACACTAAAGCAGGTTGCTTAAGAGACCCATCCAGCCTGGCCTTAAACACCTCCAGGTATGGGGCTTCCACCACCTCCCTGGGCAACCTGTTCCAGTGTCTCACTACCCTTATGTTGAAGAACTTCTTCCTAACATCTAACCTAAATCTCCCCTCTTCTAGCTTGGATCCATTCCCCGAGTCCCATTACTACCAGACACCCTAAAGTCCTTCATCAGCTTTCCTGTAGGCCCCGTTCAGATACTGGAAGGCAACAATAATGTCTCCTTGAAGCCTTCTCTTCTCCAGACTGAACAGCCCCAACTGTCTCAGCTGTCTTCACAGCAGAACAGCTTCAGCCCTCTGATCATCCTCATGGCCCTTCTCTGGACACACTCCAGCACATCCATCTCCTTCTTGTAATAGAAGCTCCAGAACTGGACACAGTACTCATACATAAGCCATACCTTCTGCTTGGAGCAAAAGGGGCAAGAGATGCCAGTCTGGGAGTCCTTCCAGCTCTGCTTTTGTAGAAGTTACATTACCTGGCACAAGCAGGAGAGAAGTCATGTCCTTCAGGTTTGCAGGAAACCCCTGACAGAGATTTTGTAACACAGCACTACAGCTGACAGAGACTGAGTTATTGCCAGTTACACAAAAACACCAAACCAGACTGTTTAGGGACAGCTCTGCCAATGCAGATATGCAGGTAGGGTTGCTTGTTTGCAAAGGGGTTGGGGCCAGCTGCTCCCTGGGTAGCAGGCTCCTGTGTCAGGGAACTGCACTGAGCCTGACCTGGATCCAGACCAAAGGCTTTAAATATTTATCCAACAAAAAGTCTCCTCCAGGTTAAATACATGAGAGAGCCCCCAGCAAAGTGCCTCAGGCTGTGCAGATTAAAAGGAGGAAACAACTTTGTCTTTCTGATTCCTCCTGCATGTGTTTAGAAGGCATACAGGACACTGAAGTCGACTCTCCCTTTAGGACCCACCTGCAGACCGTGCAAGTGCTAAAGTCCTGGTGTAGAGATGGGGTCTAAGCATGGAGTGGAAGGCACCTGTGCTTCTTCTGGCTCAAATAACCAGTGAGAAAAGCAAGCATCTCTCTGCCCTGCAGACACACACATTTCCTACTGCCCTATCATACATTTTCATGGGTTAGGCTATGCCTGGGTTTGGTTTTATACCCTGTCGCAGCCAGATCAAAGCAAGTCCCACATGCATCAGCATCACAGAATCATAGAATGTTAGAGGCTAGAAGGGACCTTGAAAGGTTATCTATTCCAAGCCTTCTGCCAGAGCAAGATCACCTTTCTTTTTTTTCCCCCCACAGTTCAGTTTTCTTTTTTTTTTTTTTTTAATTCTCCTTCTCCCCCTGTCCCAGTCTGGAGGAGTCCCAGGTGTGGGAGGTTCGGATTCTCAGGAACAGAATTAAGGCACAAACGGTGTCAAACTCATAGGCTGCTTTATTGCATTCACATGACTTACATGAGATAAGGGAGATACACAAGATAGGGAGAAAGTAAGGGGGGGGGGGNAGGTGAAGAGAAAGTTCTTCACTGAGAGAGTCACTGACTGCTGGAATGGGCTGCCCAGGGAGGTGGTGGAGTCACTGTCCCTGGAGGTGTTCAAGGCGCGTTTGGACGTGGCACTTGGTGCCATGGTCTAATCTTGAGGTCTGTGGTAACGGGTTGGACCTGATGATCTTTGAGGTCTCTTCCAACCTTTGTGATGCTGTGATACTGTAAAAGAAAAAGGGAAGAGAGAAATTCCCCTATGCAAAGAGAAGAGAGGTCACCCCGGAGTCATTCAGCATCCCGAAATCCGTTTGAAGAGGGTGGGTGGGAAATGTTCCGTCAGCAGGTTGGAGCTTCTCTCCTTTTCCCTGGTGCCTCATTGAATATGCAGATTTTTCTGAGAATCACTTAGCATTTTCCAGGAGTGATTTGCTTAGCCAGGCCCACTATCCAGTGATGTTGGGCATGCTCAGTGTGGTAGGGTTGAGCCCCCCTTGTCCTGCTGGTTTCTTCGAAATGATTGCTGCTGTTGATGAACCAGGATCTGCTAGACTGCGGTTAGCTCAGAATCAACATCACCTGTCACAACAGGAAGCCTTCACCTCCTATGTGTGTTAGGTGACAAGAGCTCAAATCCAGGTGTGGTGGTCCAGAATGGTGGTCTTTTAGTCCATGCAAGCTGAGCAGTCAGGCAGGTGCTCCCATGGTAGCATGCAGAAGCTGACTCTGCATTCCCCACTTGGTCTCTTGTCCACGTGTTGCATATTGGGGTGCTCTTGGGGGTCTGAGCTCATGCAAGAGGAGACTCCTGGGACAGTGACTACAACAGGACCTTCGCTTAGCATTTCTCAGAAATGTAGCTCAAAACACGTTTGTTTTTTTTTCCAAGATGTTGGGACATATTTATTATCTCAGTCTCTGACACCCCCATATCCCTCCTTTCCTCTCCATCTCCTATTTCCCCCACCTTCTTCCTTTTTCTTTCCATCTCTTTCCTTTCCTCTCCATCCTACTCTGCCCCCCATCTTCCTCCTCTCCTCTCCATCTCCTTCCTCTTCCCCCATCTTTCTCTTTTAATCTCCATTTTTTTCCTCTTTATCCTCCCCCTTTCAGTACCACATCCCCTTTTCCATCATATCTGCCCCTTTCCCACTCCCCACTGCATTTTCCCCTTTTCCCCCCCAAACCCAGAGCACCTGGGTGCTGTCAGAGTCTCCTCCCACTCCAAGTATAACCACTTTGCCCTCCCTGCCCACTCCTCTTTTTAATGGACCCCAGGAAAGGCAGAAGCCCCAGGCTTGCCTGACTGGGCAGGGGGATCCTCTTTCTATTGTCACTGGTGAGTCCCTATGGTGTGCACTGGGTGAATGGGAAGCGGATGAAAGGCTGAGGAGCCTGGTGGCCCCCTGTTTAGGCAGGAAAGAGAGCTGATGGTCACTCTAACATCACCCATGGGTGCTGGTTGGGCCTCCTTAGGCTGAGCTCCTCTATGTTCAGCTGCTTCTTTCTGCTCACTCATGATGAGCTTGAGTTCTTGGTTGAACTGGAATCTCATAGGGGAGTAGTATTGTGTTGCTACAGAATTGTTTTGGTTGGAAAAGCTCTCCAAGATCATCAAGCCCAACCTTCAGCCCAACATCACTATGGCAGTTCTACCTTGTCCCAAAGTGCCGTGGCCACAGTTTTGCTTGAACACCTCCATGAATAGTGACTCCACCTCCGTGTGCAGCCTGTTCCAATGCCTGACTGCAATGCAAAGAATAACAGAATGTCAGGGGCTGGAAGGGACCTTGAAGGATCATCCAGTCCAACCCCCCTGCCAGAACAGGATCACCCACACCATATCACACAGGAATGTCTCCAGAAAGGAAGGGTCCACAACTTTCTTAAGTCTCTGTATCCTTAGCAGCTTCACAGACTGAAAATGCAGTTCACTTGTGAGTAAAACATCTCCCCCTGCTTCCACGTAACAGCAGTGAAAATAACTAAGCAGAGACACCTGACAAGGTGCCTGATACAGACCTATGAGGATGCCCTGGTTCTCAGGAACTTAAACTACCTGCAGTACTATAATTTTTCTCACCCATTGTGTTACTGTCTGTACTTAGAATGAGAAAAACCTTGGAAGAGATACATTTTAATGGCTTTACCATGCACGGTTAACTTGTCGTCTTTTATTGCAGAGGGACATGAAGTCTGTTTTTCCAACTATACCCCTAAGATGTCTTTCTGTGTCAGGTGCTGGTGATTCCAACTTGTTGCAAACCTAAAAGAGTGCTGAGTTGCAAAGCAAGAGCTCTTACTTAAAGCAACGAGTTTATGTCCTGATGAAATACCTCCAAGCATGATGAAGACAGTCAGGAGGCAATGCCCAGCTGTGTTTTTTGTGCTGATGGCCTTCCACAGGGCAGATTGCTGAGGGTGTGCTGCTCACTCTGGGTGCTCTCCAGCCACCCATTGTAGTGTCCCTGGCAGCTCAGTGCAGCCAAACTGATGTTTCAAACTGGAGAGTTAATTACACTGAAGTGAGTCTGATAGAAGTAAAGCAGTAGCAGCATACCAAGAACATCCTCTACCTGCTCACCACACATCCCAGTATCTTGGGAAGCAGATAAAGCCCTGTCTGCTGTCTCCTGCATCAGTGAGCGCTGTGACAATCTATAAATCAGCAAGGTTTATTTGCCCTAATTCCCCTGTCTGCGTGGTGATGATCATTTTGTAAATTATTTGTAAATTATTTGTAAATCATTTGTAAATTATTTGTCAGATCTTCCTCCAGTGGAGGAACTTTGCCTCCACTGTCCCAGTCCAAACTTAGGCCATAGAAAGTCAGACAAAGTATTGAAAAATAATATTCTCATAGCATTACATTCCCACAGGGTTTGCCTGTGACAATCAGGAGGGGGAAATGTGTCTCTAGGGCCTCTCAATAAATCCCAATATCCCATGAGGATACATGAGGGAGGATCAGATCAGAGGTACAGAAAGAAGCTGCGAAAATGGAAATGCTGGACACCAGAATGGTCTTCAAAAGCACAAAGCCAGCTGCTGTTCAAGACATAGCTGCTGCTCACCCTCTCTTTATGAACATACCCCACTCAGCACCATCTCACATTTGCTGCTGTTGCTTTAAGTGATGCAACATTTCATTACAAATAATGCCCAAGCAAAGTACAAGCACTCCCTGCTTTCCTAAGGACTCTGACATTGGGATGAGAACAGCTTACCATGGGGCTCTAGGACTGTTTACAGAGGGGGTGGATGACACTGGTGTAGCTGGTGAACAGAGGGATTTGATCACAGACTTGCAAGTAGAAGCATGAAGGGAGAAAATACATGGAAAGCTGTGGCAGGCAACCGTAACAGCACCATCCTGCCAGGAAAGGGCATAATAAATGGACCACAACTGATTTATATGAAATTGTGGAGATTGGTGGAAAATCGATCATCACTGGGAGGCTGGAACTAGATTATCTTTAAGATGATCCCTTCCAACCCAAACCATTCTAGGATTCCTAATATTTTTTGCTGCTGTGGTGATGGAGCTCCTACCACACAGCTTCCATGCATGCTGCCAAGTGCTTTCACTCAAAGGAGTACTGTATCCCAAGAACAGAGAATTCAAGATGCCTGCACAGTAACACAGTGGGTGAGAAAAATTATAGTACTTCAGGTAGTTTAGGTTCCTGAGAACCAGGGCGTTCTTATAGGTCTGTATCAGGCACCTTGTCAGGTGTCTCTGCTTAGTTATTTTCACTGCACTAGAGTTCAAAACCTCTTTCAGCAGACGCTGTAGATGTGGCTGCAAGGTTGACTCATGGGTTAGGGAGACCTGAGTTAATGGTGCTTCATGGCAGGCAGCTGGCCATGCTGGAACACAAGAGCTACCACCAGAGGACACTGACCGTGTGCTTCCTAGCTTTTGGTTCCTTTGAAGCATCCTAAACACAGGGGTGGTGGGATGCTTATCTGGAGTGGGTGCCCTTGCACCTGCGTAAGCAAGAGGACCTCTCCGGGCTGCCAGTGGGAGTGAGTCTTCTCTTTCCCTCGCCAAAGGAGTGCAAGATGGTATCAGCCCTGCTCTCCTCCCCTTCCTCTTACGCAATTCAGCAGGCAGGGGAGTGACTGCTGGTTTTTTTTTTTTCCCCTTCCCTCTCCCAGGTAGTCGCCTTTCACTTCCTGCACTCTCCGAGCCTTTGTCTCCGCTGGACGCCGCTGAAGGCACACCTGAGGCTGAGTGTGCAGGGGGCCCAGCGGGACACCCCGCTCCCAGCACCGCCTTCACCGGAGGCCTCCCAGGTAGGAGACTGAGAGGGGATGCCTGGGGATGAGTTGAAGGGTGCGGAGAACACACTGAGTACCCCAAGGCGAGTGGAGACCCGGGGTGGCACTCACCTGGATACGGTCCCACGTAGCTTCACCTACCTTCCCTTTTCCTTTAGGAAAGGATTCGGATCTCCAGGTGGGGAAGATCAGGGCGCCGAGATGGCTAGAGAGAGTCCGGGTCTGTGGTTTGTGCTCTGGGTCTGCTTGCTGCTGGCGGTGGACTTCAGCAAAGGGCAGAAAGAAAAACCCTTTGGTGAAACGTGCCTGGAGGACTTCACTGCAGGGATGCCTGATTTCGTGCTGGATACGGACGCCTCTGTCCAGAATGGAGCCACCTTTTTATCATCCCCCATGGTCCATCGGAGCAGGGACTGCATGAGAGCCTGCTGTAAGGACCCCGCTTGTAACCTAGCTCTTGTGGAGCAGGTCCCTGGCACAGAGGATGACCGCGTCCGGGGCTGTTTTCTCCTCAACTGCCTCTACGAGCAAGCTTTCGTCTGCAGGTTTGCCAGGAAGATCGGCTTTGTGAACTTCTTGAGGAAGGACGTGTATGATTCCTATCGGACAATGCAGAATCACGGATCCAGCGGTAAGGTGCCAGTGATGGATCTGTACAAACCGAGGCTGGGGGAGCACTAATGGCCACGGGTGCCAGGCTCCTCCAGCCATCATTTGAGCAGCTGTGCTGCCAGCAGTTGGCAAAGAGTGGTGTTAAGCAAGGGGTTCTCTGTGTCCCTCAGCTGCAGAGGTGGTCCCTAACGTTGATGAGCTCACCTGAGATCTGTGCCTCAGTTTACTTATCAGTAAACAGAGAGGGAATAATTCCTTAACCTCCTGGAAGCGGGTGGAGCCAGTGTTTACAAAATGCAGGCTGTGTTTTGATACCTGACAATGTAGAGAAAAAGATACTGTTTTCCTTCTCCCTCCCCCCGGGCCTTTGAGGCTGGAAAGTGAAACCCGCTGAAAATCCACACATCACCACGTTTTAAAGGGCTGCAGTAATCTCTTAATTGTTCAGGGACTGGAGGCAGGACGCAATTCACTCACCTTTCATTTAGCCACAGCCTGAATCTTCTGAGCAGCAGCCTGGACAGGATGAGGTGTCTCAGGATCGCTGTGCTTGTTTGGACTTGTCCTTGCTGCTGGGGGAGGCTGACTAGAAACACACACACACACCCCGCTTTGGGGGTGGGCTTTTCTTCCCCTATACATGGTTCCCTGCTCTGAAAGATTGCACCTGGATGCAGGAAAAGAGATGGAAAACAAACTAATGTAGAGCTGGCTTCTTGCCAGGCAGGTTTGCCGTCTCCAAAGAAATGCAGAGCGTTCAGAAACACGGCAGACCTGGTGATTTCTCCTTCTGCCTCTGTCTCCCGTGTTTCTGAGGAAGCCTTGAGAGGCTGGGATGTTTCTAGCCTGGGTCTTCAGCAACCATGAGCAGTTTTCTGTGTTTATGGATTGGCAGGGCTCTTAGAGGATGCCCCTATGGATAACCATGTCTACTCCCAGCCCACCTGTGTTGGGGATGGAAAGGATTTGTGAGGATGGCAAAAGGGGCAGCCTGGGAGGGTGCATGGGCTTAGGTGAGACCGTGTGAGCTGAATAAGTCTTTGATCTCCTGCTGGGATGTGCCAGTCTGTGAGGCTTGTTGGCAATGGCACCAAAACCCACATTAGCCACTTTTGTCCATCTGAAGTAACTGCAAAGATTTTGGAGGAGGGCACAGCTTCCCTGGAGCAACCCTTTGGTTTTCAGTGGTTTGAGCAAGGATGTGACAGAAGTTGTTTCGTACATCCTCTGTCCTTGCTATTTGCTTCCCACCCCACTTTAGTGACTTCCAATAGATCTCAGTCTCACTATTGCAGTAGTTTTCCAGCCTGTCCATTCCAGGGACATCCTTTCTGCAAGAGCTGCAGTTAGGAACCGAAGCCCACATTTCCACGTTGCTGGCAGCTGTCTGAATTCCTGCATTCTTTGTGGGAGGAGGAAAGGGAAACGCACCATCTGCAGTACACCCTGATTTCACAAGATTAGATTCAAGTGCAGTGTATTGTTGAGCAATTCAATCTCTTCACCTCTGTGGACCCATACAAAGAGACTGCAACCCCCGTTGTCCCTGGGCTGGTCTCAGGAACTGGCATCACATGTGTGTGAGTCTCTGGAAAGTGTACCTGGGTCACAGCCATCTGTGCCACCAGCAGTGCTGTTTTTACCACTCCATGGCACCTAGCTGAAGCATCTCAGCCACCAGTAGGCAGGTGCTTCCTTGCAAACCATCCCTATTGCTCCTTTTATAGGTGATGGGGTGGGCTGGCCGTGGTGGAGCAGGAAAACCCAGGAGGGCTTATTGGTGAGAAGTGCAAGACATGCCAGAAATGCAGTTAGGGACACTGCCTGCTGAGGCAGGCCTGCCGCTCCTCGCTCACCTGAGGCTTGCGCCACCATACAGCTGCAGGTGTAGGAAAGGCTCAGTCCCTTCTACACCCCATGTTTGCATTCTTGGTGGGTGCAAGGTTTCAGGCAGGTCCCCAAGTGTAGCAATGGACACTGGGAAGCTCACTACTTTGTGTTGGGATCAGGCTGCAGTGTTCATGCTGTGCTTCCATGGGAAATGTTTTTCCCTCCTACCCTGACATTTTAGGCATTGTTTTTGATACCAAAAGCTTCCTGGATGACCTTGAATGACACTGGAGAGCTGGCAGGAGGAGATGAAAGGTTTTTACTGTTTATGAACCCAGACCTGAAAAGTACCATGCATTTTAATCTAAGCTTGTGAAATCAAGATGTGCTTTGCTAGAGAAATAGCACATAATAACAGGGGCTAAGTCAGACCATACAAGCTGGGCCCTCCTCCCCACAGCTGCTGACACTTATTTGTTTCAGATCCAAAGAAAATAAAATCCCCAAGCCCTTCCAGCTGTGCTGCTGGAACTGGGTCCCTGCAGGAGGAAGCCAGAAGCCAGAGCCAGAAGGCAGGTTCCCCCCTGCCTCTGAGGGGGATTGGGGAAAGGTGCAAAGGTGCAAGAGGCCAAATGAAAGAGCCCCTGGCAGTGAGCCTGTCCACCTGGCAGCAGAACAACGTTTTTGCTTCCAGACCTTTTGAGGATGCTTGAAGAGATCAGGTGAAACAAGTGCTAAGAAAGCTGTTTTCAGCATGTCAGGTTTTCCTCCCAAGTGCTTATAGGCAAAAACATCTTGGCCCAGGTTTTGGGCTGAAAGACAAAACTGTCATCTTCCTGCTGTTGTGCTGTATCATTGTTAAAATGTGAAGTTCTGTGGCTGCTCTGGAACTCAGGTTATTGTCAACCCGCTGAGATGGACTAAAGATCTGCAGGAGGCTTATATGCTGCTTTATCACCCATCCCTTTCCTTTATGTGCTGCTGTCAGGTGTCCTAGGAGCCTTTAGGGTATTGCCCATGTGGCAATCTTCAGGCATCCTCTGCAGTAATGAAGATTAAAGCATGGTTGCTGCAGTGAATAGTACCATAGATATTTAGTGATCCCAGTGGGTGACATGGAACAGAAAAAGGCACACATTGCAAGACCCACATTACTGCTACAGGGGGCACGTCTGTTGAATTAAGAGGTTTATGTGTGTTCAAGAGAAGACTAGGTAACGCTTGAAAGAGAGCACAGCTGGGGGCTGCAGAGTGGGCAAATTTAACTGTGGAGCATTTCCAGAGTCTGCTGGAAGTAGCTGAAAGCTGGGAGAGTGTCAGAGGCGATGCACTGCGTATGCTGACCCTGCTCTTGCACTTGCTTGAGCATGAATAGTGAGACTGCTGGCAACTGAACACGGGGACAGGGGCACCCTTGCCATAACCTGCTGTGGCCTCTCTTATGGTATCAGGACTTCACAAGAATCCAAGAGTACAGGCAATGATGAATACAGCTGAAACCTAGCTTCTGCTCATCATCTGAGAGCATTTTCAGTATTTGGAAACCAAGAACTTCTGAATCCATTGTAAGCTGGTGGCAACAGTCTCTTGCTTGTTCCAGCTAATGTACAGCCCGAAGTCTCTGCTATTGTTGTTAAAAGGCACTATCCTCTTAAATGATTCTCCAGCCTGAACTTTGGTGCGAGTTTTCTGCCTGGCTCACACGGGAGGGGCAGGCTCACCATACACTTTATTGGTAATAATGGAGCCCAGTGTTTAAGTAACCACCTCGAGCTCATTCTGGTCTAGGCAAACCAGTTCTGGGTGTGAAACTGGAAAATAACCTCTCTGAACCTTTGTCCGTTTCTTGAACTGAACCTTTTGTGGTGGTTGTGAAATGCTCAGTGACACTGTTCTCCTCCTGGTCGATACAGGGTCTGTGAGTGGCAGATGTGAAGCTTTGAGGAGCCTCAGGCTTCAGGATGTATCTGCTCCTGCCTTAACATGGAGAGAGATTTGCAAGTTAACAGCTCAAGTAATGCATTCAAAAAGCAGAGCTCTCCAAGTTTGAAGCTCATTTCTCTTCAGACGTTTGGTCCCACATTGATTCCTGCACTGTGGGCATGGCACAACTGAAATTAATGGTGCTGGGATCCTAGCTGGGGCTGAGATGGTTCTGGTCACCAAACAGCCCATGGCCGATGCTGCTCAGCCCTGAGCTGGTTGCTCATCTGTCCCAGTTTTGGCCACGAGCTTACCCGGTTCTGGAGGACAGAGATGACTCTTACCCCTTTCCAGGAGTATGAATGAGGATACTACACACTGACTGGAAGTTTAGAGAGGAAATTCTATTTACAAGAGCATACACTTATTCTATGTGATTGTCTTGTGTATAGAAAACCCACTAGGCCTTCTAGACTCCTCTGCAACTTCCACCCTCAGCTGGCCCCAAGGCAGGCTGAAACAGCCTCCCCAGCTGGGCCTGCAAGCCCTCAGTGGCTCCACTCCCTGCCAGCCAGTTACCCCATGAACCATGAGACAAGAGCATGTGCTGCTGGGAGAAGTGGAAGCAAGAAAGGCAGGGAAGGGAAGGGGGAGAGATCAAGTTAGGCACTGTCTTTTAAACTGTGATACCAGAAACCAGAACAGTATTGCAATATCCTGGGATGAGACGGTCCATCCCCCTGGGATGTGCCTCCATCCCTATGGTTTTGTTTGAGGGATCCTAGGTCCCCCTTAAACTCCAGCACCCAGCTCAGCCCGGGACTGGGGAAATTACATGTTCAGTACCTGCATCACAGATTCAGAGGCTAATGACCAGCTGGTCCAGCTCCCTGCTCTGGGAACACTCATTGTGAAACTACTGCTGGTCATGAATTTACTGATGTTGTGGCTACCTCGCATCATGGCTCTGGAGCTGTCTCAGGAGCAACAAACCAATCTTTATCAAAATGGCACAAAGACCTGCAAGTGGCTGTTTCCCTCTGCCCACTAAAGCAAATCAGACTTATTTCCCACAACAAGGAAGGATGGAAGGAGCCTGTGGCAGCAGTAGATCCGAAATTGCAATTCCTTTGTTGTGCTCTGTTGTATTAGAGAAGTTAAACTGTCCTGCTCCTTGCACCTCATAAACCACTATAGAAACCTCTAGAAATTAATGTGGAGAGCTACTTAGTTCAGCATGAGTTGTCCAAAACCTATAAGGCTTTACTGGGGCTGCATTTTGCCAGGGCAAATCCCTGCAGAAAGAGCCTGTACTTCTCTTTCCCAGGCAATGTGCCTCATTGCCCTGTTCTCTTCTCCTTCTCCTCCTCAGTCAAATTAACGCTGGCAACAGCAGCATCCTTCTCTACCTTTGCCTGGAGAGCTTTCTAGTGTTGGTAGGCAAGATTTGAATGAATCCTTCTTGGAAGCTGTTCACTGTTGAGTGACTTCCCTGAAAGCAAGGTCAGAGCAGAGTTTTCACCTTTGCTGGGAGAGCCAGGCTGCTGTCTGCCCCTGCCCATCAGTTTATGCAGCAGGCAGGCTCTTTTCTGACACTTGGAATCACCAAGGTTGTGTGTTTTATGGATACTGGAATTTGGGTGGCCTCACTTCTGCTCTTGTCTCTGCTACTGGCATGCCACTGCCATTGAGCAGTGGCTTTTGTCCTCTGCGAGGTCCTTCCCTTTGCAGTGCTTCAGTGTCCCCAGCACAAGCCACAGGTGCTTTATAGCCTCATGTAATCAGGGTGTATCTGCTTGAACACTGGAATGAAGGAAATCTGGTTTTCTGTGAATTTGTGTCTGGAGGGCAAATCCTGATATCTGTGCTCCAAAAGAACTCAGACTGGGAGCTTTGCAAGTGCTTTCTGCTGTGGAATTTCAATAGTGCTTGCGTGTTCAGATAGCCAGGTCCCTACTGGGCTCTCTCCCCCAACCTAGATGCTTTTGCAGCCCTTGTGAGAACTGAACATCTTTTACAGAATCACAGAAACATCCAGATTGGAAAAGCCCCTCAGGATCACCAAGTCCAACCTATAACCCTACTCTACAAGATTCACCTTAAACCATGTTTCTAAACACCACATCCAAATGACCCTTAAACACATCCAGGGTTGGTGGCTCAACCACCTCCCTGGGCAGCCTGACCACTCTCCATGAAAAAATTTTCCTAATGTCCAGTATGAACCTACCCAGTCTCAGCCTGAGGCCATGTTTAGATTCCAGTTCCACATCAACTTTGGTTCAGGTTTACTAATTGTTAAGAGATGAAGCCAGACAAACCACTGCAGAAACCATGAAACAAAATTAAATCTGTTGAAAAACAAAACAAACAAACAAACAAAAAACCACCTAAACCAAAAAACAGGGACTGAAGCATAAACACAAATTAGATTTGTTTGGGGTTTTTTTTTTTGTTTTGTTTATTGTCTCAACCTGTTCTCTGGGATCATAAAGAAAATACATTTTACCTTCTGATGTGTTTTATAAATGGAAGTGGAAGTTGTCACTTAATGACACGATTCCAGGAGCATGTGTTCCACAGTAAAGGGCACGACACAGAGCAGCATCATAAAGCGTTAATCTCCCTGTTAATTACAGAGTTTTACAGTGGAAACTTTCCATAGTCAGAAGAGAATAACAGCAGAAGTCACTTTCATTTTTCAAACAAATTTTCAGAGCAAACCAAACTGAATGCAGATTTGCCTTACTACCAGCTGCTTTGTGATATTCCCTCTGGATCAGGCAGCATTTGGTTGTGAAGCTTGGGTGGAGAACAGCCACATTGCCACTGAAAGCTTCATATACTCAATGTAGCAGAAATACCACAAACACACTGAGTTTTCAAATCTCCTAAGGAGTAAAGGGAAAGACTTGGAAATGGAGTCCTTAGTTTCTAGTGAGAGTTCTTCCTTAGCAGCCAGCACAGGCAAGCAAATTCTCCGATTGCTTTTCTGGAGGTGAGGAGGTGTTTGGCTAATCTGAGATGGGATCCAGAAAAGTTGTTGACCCACATTCCATTGAGCAGAACCAAGGTTTTACTTCACTATGCAGTCCACAACCCAAAGTAACTAAAAAGACCTGTGGAGAAATGTTTAGACTACCTTTTTTTTTTTTTTTTTTTTTTTTTTTTAACATGCTTAAAACTGCCAAGGAAAAGTATGCTTTGGAGTTGTCACTTAATGATCGGTCTCTGTGTTGCTGAAGAACTGGTCTTTCCCTTGTGGAATTGCTCACCCCAGCAGGAGGGTGTCAGGGAGCAGGCTGCATTTCTCCTTGGCAGACTCATGACATTTGGCTGGCAGGAATGGCAGGAACATGTTCCCTTTCCAGAGCTTGTGGTGCTGTGTACAAGGTGCAGGTAGGGCTGCTTTCCCCTGTTGAATTTGGAAGATTTTGCCAACTCCAGTCACGGCTTTCACTCATGAATGTTCTTTTTGTAAGACCACTTGAAAATAAAGCAAAACTCCATTTGTTTGCTCTGCTGGATCTGCTCAAAACCAAGAAGTGCCAGTCTCTCAAGGCCCTGCTTTGTGTCCTTCAGAAGTCTTTATGCCTCATTTGGACAGGACCCATCACTCTGCTATGCAACCCTGAGGAAGTAGTGGCAGGGAGGTGTCTAACCCAAAGGTGAGAGGACACCAGGTGGACATCTCTACTTGTCTTCCTGGGCTTGTTCAGTCTGTCTGAGTCTCCTCTGCCTGCTAAGGTGACTGGATCAAGCTCAACAATATGAGTTTGATGCCTTTTTGTTCCCACCCAACACATACAAAAAGATGGAATAAAATACACAACCAGTGATGGACTGCAGAGAACACACAGGCTGGGGTGGAAAATATAACTAGAAGCTCTGCAGCTAGAAGTGGCTGACCTCTTCTCATACAGCAAAACTGCTGTCCCATCAGCCTAGCAATGAGGATGGTAAGCTGCAGGGGCAACCTCAGAGAGCTGGCACACACATACCCTCCCATTTCTGCAGCCTAACAGGCTGAATACAGTACTTGAATGTGTAAACAAGGGAAGGTTTGTTCCTTCTGTGACTTCCTGGTGGCAGCAGCATTTTCAAGACCATGATAAAATGAGTATCATCGAATCATAGAATGATTTGGATTGGAAGGGACATACACAGGTCATCTAGTCCAAACCTCTGCAATAAGGAGGGACTTGATCAGGCTGCTCATAACCTCATCCGATCTGACCTTGAATGTTGCCAGGGATGGTGCTTCTACACCTCTCAGGGCTTCCTGTGCCAGTGCTTCACCACCCTCAGGGTAAATATTCCTTACAGCTAGTCTAAATATCCCCTCTTTAGTTTAAAACCATCGTCCTTTGTCCAGTCACAACACACCCTGATTAAAAGACTGTCCCCGATTTTTTTATAGGTCTCTAAGTACTGGAAGGCTGCAGTAAGATCCCCATGGAGCCTTCTCTTCTCCAGGCTCAACAACTACAACTCTCAGACTTTCTTCACAGCAGAGGTGTTCTGGCCCTTGGAACATTTTTGTAGCCCCCTTTGGATCCTTTCCCAACAGGTTTATGTCTTCAGAGTGCTGAGGGCTCCAGAGATGAGCATGTTACTCCAGGCAGGGTCTTACCAGAGCAGAGTAGAGGGGAAGAATTCCTTCCTTTAACCTCCCTGGCCACAATTTTGATGCAGCCCAGCTTGCAGTTTGCCTTCTGGGCTATGAGTACAACATTGCTGGCTCATGTCTAGCTTTCCATGCACTAGTACCCTCAAGTTTTTAGTGTAAGACACTAGAAAATAGAAGATTCTGAGCTGAGCTGTGGTGACTGGCCTGGAATATGTATGGCAAAGCTCTCAACTCTACTGAATTTAGTGGTGAAAGATCTAAAAAACAACTTGTTTGGAATGTCAGGTTGGTTTGTTTATATGCCTTGTATTAAAGGTCCCTTTGCTGGGCTGTAGCAAGAGTCAGCACTGGGACCTGAATCCAGAAACACTCAAACGGGACATTAGGAGTGAGTCTGCGACAGTGAAAACAATCAGCTGATGGAGCGGTTTTCTCAGGGGGTTGGGCACTAATCCTCTTCTCCAGTCACAGTTAGTATGGCTGCATAGTGGCTAATTTTTATCTGACTTATAAATGCCGATCGATGCCTTTACAAAAGATTCAGGTTGAACTTGAACATGGAGTCTTGGACTTAGTACAGGCGCTGCCAGGAGGAGTTTTATGGGCTGAGTTATGCAGGAAGCCTGTGATCAGAGATGTTCAGACCAAAAGGAGCTCTGAGTCAGGCTCAATGGTGTCATTGTGTAGGCTGTTCTTGCTGGCATGGGCAGGGATTGGTTTTTCATTTGATGTGTAAGCACTTACAGCCTGGAAAAGTGTGTAATGGGTTGCAGAGGATGCATGGAATGACTCGAAAATAATGATCTCATGGGTGGCATCTGTGTGCTTTTTTTTTTTTTTTTTTTAAGACATTTGTGTCAGAAACCGGGGTGGAAATTAAGGTGGAGGAGAGATATTTCCCATCCATGTCCCACATTGAATAGCTCTGGTTCAGCAGGCTAACACAGTGTTTAGAGGTGGCTGTAGGAGTGATGAGAGTCAGTTTCACATTCTTCAACACCCACACTGGGTCATATCCCTAAGTGAAGGGTGGAAATTGCTCTGTGCTCTTTTGTGAGGATGTGGTCCGGTGGTTGGAAGCACAATAACAGTAGCCACAGGGACCCCCACTTTAGTAGTTCCTGTGGGCAGAAGTGGCCAGGGGGCCAACTGGCTCAAAGGCACTGCTGTGTTGGGCTGCAGTTCCTAAATTAGTGAGGGCAGTAACAGCCACAAGAAGCACAGCCCTATAGAAGCGTCTCAGGTCTGATTTAACCGTGCAGAATCCTTGTCTTCCTGTAATGGAGATGAGGACTGGACCCTTCAGCCTCTTACCCAAGCCCCATTCTACATTTCTTCTGCAGATGACCGTCCTCCAGTCGCCCGCACCGGCATGGACATGAGGGTGCAGCCTGGGGAGCCAGTGATGCTGAGAGGCACAGAGAGCACAGATGACCGAGGCATAGTCAGATACGAGTGGAAACAGATCCTTGGTGACACCTCTGTGGAGATGAAGGTAGGGAGCTGCAGGAAGGAAGCAGCTTGCTCGGTGTCGCCTCTGATCTGCACTGCTTGCTGTCACAGCCACTGACTTGCAGGTCACTTTGTCCTTCCTTCCTCGAGCTGCTCTAGCCATGAGCCTGTTCCCAAATGCTACAGAGTGCTCCTGCTGTTTGGTGCCACCCTCTCACGCACTACTAGGAGCTGGCGTTTTTTGGCCTCATCAGGTCTCAGACTCCCTGCACCACAATTCCATCTCAAACCTTCCTGAACAATATCTGATCTGCATGGATGGGAGCACCTGAGAGGGCAGCAGCTTCAGTGCAAGAGCTGCCTCTGCTTCCAAGCTACTGTACTTCACCGAGGGACCTGCCTCTAGTTTTGCTTTGCTCCATTTTGGTGCTTCTATGCCAATTCTGTGCAATGCAGTCAGTCCTGAGGCTTTCCCTGGACTTTATCTCTCTTCAGAGTACAGGTTCCTCCTCCTATCTGAGCTGGAGCAGGATTCATTTCTCCTGACTGGCTCCAAGATCTCTGGGATGTGAACATTGCCTATCTGATAGACTCTAAATGTGAATTGTGGCAAATGATCACTGTTAAACTTCTACAAAATGCTCTGGAGAGCCTTGGAGGTCATATGGATGTCTTTTGGAAGAGTGCATCAGGCCCACAGCTGATTTTGAATACCAGCAGTGACTGGATGCTAAGGGGCCTGTGGAAATCTGGAAGTGCTGCTTGCTTTTCCCTTCCCCCAAGTCCAACCAAAGCATGGGTGTTTTGTTTGGTTTTTTTTCTTGAGGGAGGAGCAGGCAGGGGAAGGAAAGAGTCCTTTACTATTATATTAACTCTACTATTATAATACTATAATATTAACTATATTATATTAACTATTATATACACTAGGATCACATATGGCAGCATTCTCTTGAACCAAACCAAAACAGCAGACATCATGGAAATGGCAACCAAATACTTTTAGGAAATAAAAGGAGAAGAAAGTTTGTGTCAATAATTTGTCACAGCTTTCTACTCTGACTTTCAGTCTTTCAGAAACCTCTCAACAGGCAAAGAAATAGGCACTCATTTCCATCTTGGCAGTGAAATACACTTGTCCTAGTCAAAATGAAAGAGTTTGTGTTTCTTAAATGCACCCAGCTCATGCCCATGGACTCTAAGTAAATGATACACAATAGGCTTTGGTCTTTAAAAATTAAAATAATAGCTACAGGTATTTCAGTTGTCTCCAATGATTTTTACTTCCTCTCGTGCCTTCACAATGCCCCAAAGTATGAACTGTCTGATGATGCTTGTGGTACTCTTCCACTCTACCACTCCAGCTTGGTACCAGCCTATGGGTCTGGGAGGATTGTATAGCACTGAGACATTTCCCATGCCAGACATCTGCTTGTAGGTTTCCAGCCAAGCTCCTTTCGTCTTAATGCAGGAATATAGGCCTTGCATGGCTTCACTCACTCTTTGGAGGAACCTTCTTCTGCATAGACCTTTCTTTTGTATTCTCAGAATCACAAAGAAGATGAGGTAGAAATCTCCAACCTACAGCCGGGGACTTACGTCTTCCAGCTTACTGTCACGGACACTGCACAACAGCAAGACTTTACCAACATAACTGTCATGGTGTTGAGCTCTGAGCAGACTGAAGGTGAGCCTCGGCCCTTGGATGTTTAGCTGGAGTCCCCAAGCCTGGGTGCTGCTCTTGCATTGTCGGTGCTCTTCTTGACGGGGTGGATGGGAAATGAGCACAACAGAGATACTGGAGTTGCATGTCAGCTTTTCCCAGTAAAAGCCTGCCCCTGGCCAACAGTGGAAGGTTTCCTTATTCATTTTAGGGCTTTTGTGTCCTTTTGCAGAAGAAGTGTCTTGCATTAACTCCATCCTTTCTGCATGTCATTGCCCTCTGCTGGGTGGCACCAAGGTGCCTGAAGCCTGGAATGCAGCTGAGAGTGTAGGACAGAAGAACCTGAAAGGCCTCTTTGACTCCCACATTTTTGCTGTGAGGCTCTAATTCTCCTAGGCTACAGGATAGGTGGAGCCATCTGGATAACATTCAAAGTGTCCCTGGCTTTATTTATATGTTTTATTTTAATGATCCTGTTTAATGATCAAAATGTTCAGCATTACAAGTGCATTAGAAGCAAGGTGTTCTTGGACAAACAGGTTGACTAGTAGCTTAGCGGGGAATTTGTCCTCATACCGTAGGTACCACAAAAACAGAGGAACATGCATATCAAGTGATGCTTAGTGGCCTGTCCAAAATCCAGAACACTGTGTCCAACAGAGTCCAGAGGTTGACACTTTGGAAAGAGTACAAGAACATAACAAGCTGTCAGTGAGCCCCTACTATACTTGGCTAATCTCCAAGGAATATGCAACAGGGAGATGTTTTCTAAGCAGAAGATTGTGTCTGTGTTTAATAGCCATGGATGAATCCCTTTTTGACCTCCTATAATCTCTGCACAGCAGCAGCATCCTGAAGCAAAGAGTTTCACAGCTTAGCTATATGCTGTGGGAAGAAGCAACTCCTTTTGTTTTATGGATGTGGTACCTTCCAATTTGATTTTGTGACCCTGCCTTTCATGTAAGAAAATATAAACCTTGATTCCCTACTCACCTTCTGTGTCACTTAAGCTTTTATAAATCCTTCAGACAAGTGTCCACACTCTTCACAAACCTCCATTTAGAAGATTTTCTCTTTTGTATACTGAATGCAAAGGAAGCTAATCAGAGCCTTTTGTGTTAACTTTCTTATAGAGCACTGTTTGACTCCTAAGAAGGTGGGCTGGTGCCGAGGATCTTTTCCACGTTGGTTTTACAACCCAAGCCTTCAGCAGTGTGAGGAATTCATCTTTGGTGGCTGCAAGCCCAACAAGAATAACTACCTACGAGAAGAGGAGTGCAAACTTGCCTGCAAGAATGTTAGAGGTGAGTCTTCGAAAATCAGCCCACTCTTTCTCATAGCATTGGGATGATGGTGTGGGCAGGTCATGCAGCTTCTTGGCCAGCAGCTAGTTAGAGCTCAGAGAACTCAGGAGACTGGGATAATTATGGATGGGGAGTCCTAGTCTTACGCTGCCAGCACATCTGACCCAGCTCCTGGAACCCCCACCAAATCTTCCTACCACATCTGAAACCTACATTTGGAGAGCAGAGTTGTACTGTGGATGAACCAGAAGTGCTTCACTCCTACAATGAAAGTAATGTTCCTCTTTAGCACCTTCTTAGCCAAGTCTCCACAATGATTCAGATAAATGGGCTGAGCCTCTTCTAGGCCCTTTGTGGTAAACAGCTTAAGGAGGAAGTGAAAGTTATGGAAAAGAAAGACCTTTTGGGGATGGTCTTTCTAGTGGTGGGAACCTCCCCTGTCCTCCTTCAGGCCTGCTTTACATGCGTGCTACTCATCTGGGCTCTCTGGGTGGTGGGAATCTGTATTTCCCCACCCTAGCTCTTAGAGGTCTTGCTTCCAGAAAAGATGCATTTCTTAGGTGAGATATGAAGGCAAAATAAAGCTGATCTTCAGGTGACAAAATGATGTGGTCATAATTTTATTTTATTTTCCCCTTTGTCTCTTCAGGTTCTGTTGGTGGGCGACAAGAGCCAGGTGAGCCTCCTGTACCCATGTGTTATCCTGTTGTGAGCTCAGGCTTGGTGTCTCACATCCATTCCTGTGGCTTTTGATTAACACTCAGCCAGAGTGGAAAGTGAGGCACTGGAGACTAATTCCTTTACTGAGCCTTTCATTTCCATGTCACAGGGTAATTCAGGTTGGGGATTACCTCTGGGGGTTGACTGGTTCAGCCCACGACTCAAAGCAGGACCAGCTTTGAGTCACATTGGGTTGCTCAGGACTGCATTCAGATTTTTGGGTATCTCTGATGAAGGAGTTTTGACACTTTTCTCTGGTCAAACTGTGCCAGTGTTTGGTGACCCTTGTTAACATTTCCCCCCCTTATTATTGAATCACTTTCCCTTGTTACAACTCATGTCTCTTACTGCTCATTCTATTTCTGTACGCCTCCAAAATGAGTCTATCTCTGTCTTTTCCATAACCTCACAATAGAACCTGTGCTCCAGGCTCTTGCTGAGTCTCCACTGGGTCCGCTCCAGTATACCAATGTCTTCTGTGTACCGTGAAGCTCAGAACTGGGCACAGTACTCAGCACTTGGGTCCATCTCTGGTGCAGAGGAGGATAACTGCTCTTCTCCCCTGGCTCTCACAGCCCAGCATGCAGGTTTCAGTTTGGCTTACCTAATATAGTCCCCCCCATGCTTTCTTGGGCAACGTCTCCACATTCTTCCTGAGTACCTGAGTAGCTCATTCTTTGGTTTTTTTGTTTTGTTTTTTTTTTTCTTTTTGGATCCTAGGGTGGCATCGAAGAGAGGCTGTAACCTTTCTTGCTTTGCCACCCCCATCAGAGGCTTTTAAGTCCTTTGTAAAGCATCTGTGTGGCAAGGAGAAGCCATGAATTTTAATGAGCTATCTGAACTGTTTCTGATGCAGTGTGCAATGGGAAGTGTCAGTCTCCCTTCTTCAGATGCAAGGATGGCTGCTGCATTGATGCCTATCTGGAGTGTGATGAAACTCTTGACTGTGCTGATGGCTCAGACGAGGTGTATTGTGAGCAATGTAAGTGCTTTGAATTTTGGCTTAGACAGCTTAGTGTCTGCCCAGCGGTGGGTGCAGTGTAAGTTGGGGGTGTTGTCTCAGTGCTTCCTGGTGCCTTCTGTTCTTACATCTTTCTGCAGCATTATACTTGCAGGTTCTGCCATCTTCCATACCTCTTCTGACTGCCACAGCTTATCTTCCTTCTGGGATGTTTCCTGCTTTTTAAATACTTTCAACTCTCTTCGTATGCACCTGTCAGTAAGACTTCAAAGCCTGTCTTCCCTTTCCCTTCCAATATGCTTTTCTCCAAATGATCTAACTTGCTCTTCTAGAGTTGGGAGAGAGGAAATGAAACCATTATTTCTCTCAGTCTATCAAGTGCTGGAGTCCCCTTAACATCCTCACCTTATGCTAATGTAAGTGCACAGTGGCAAACTGCTCAAGTTCTCAACACTCCATTCCTCCTCCCTACTCTCTTCTGACAGAATCCTTATAATCTCTTTACTAAATGAGGGTGGTTTTTTGCCTTTCTATGTTGCAAGCATACAATTTAAGTCTTTCTTCCCCTCTCTTATATCCTACACTAGTGTTCTTTCACACCTCTTAACCTTGGAGTGATAGCAGTTTCCCCATACTTCCTGGTGGGAAACAAACAAACAAACAAACCCCACAAAGATGCAGCCTTTGTTTTTCTTATTTTTGTCTCTATTTATGGGCAGGACATTCAGAATACTTTCTTGTTGCTACATTTTATTTTCCCCATGTTTCTCCGACAGCTTTGAGATATTTTAGAACCTTGAAGTGTACCTCACTTCTCCTAGCATCTGATAGCAAAGCAATGAGCAGGAAAGCCCTATGTCTGCATGGATGTACTCATTGCTTCTGTATTCAGCTGGTGACAGAAGTTTTAACATGAAATGTTTCTCTTGCAGATGCTCGTGAGTTCAACAGACTGCAGAAAATTAATGTCACACATAAGCAAGGTAGGTACTGCTCAGAAAGTCTTGTCTGTTTTTTTTTATGGTAAAACTGCTTCCCTCTATCATTCCAAAACGGGGTGGTATGGGATCTGGGTAACATCTGGATGGTCTCTGTACTGAAAATGGGTAAGGGCATGTTCTCTGGCTGTGAGGACAGATGTTTATAGCAGGTTTTAGTGTCCTGCCTAAACCTTTTCCACGCCAGCAGGTCTCCAGCAATAGCATCACATGAGTTACCATATTCCTGTGTGATCCCATACTTTTGTCTGGTTTGTGGTGGTGTAGGAAATGACATTGTCACTGCTTGCATTAGAACACCTCTCCTTTGCCTTGCCAGGTCACTGTGTGGACTTGCCTGACACTGGGCAGTGCTCTGAGAGCATCCCCCGCTGGTATTATAACCCCTTCTCTGAGAAATGTGACCCCTTCACCTACGGGGGCTGTGGTGGCAACGATAACAACTTCCAAGAGGAGGAGGAGTGTATGAAATCATGTTCAGGCATCACAAGTAAGCAGACATAGTGCAAGCTGGAATTTCTTGGTGTTTTTATCACTCCAGATGAAATCCTGTAGTCCCAAAGAGGCAATGATTTGAGGGCTTTCAGTCAAAGCAGCTCTGCTGTCAGTCCCTGGCTATGCATCACAGCATTCTTCAGCATGGCTGATGGCTTACAGGGAACAGTGTGTATCTACAGCCTCTTTCTGCAATGCACCCTGTCATTCCTCAGAGCTGGAGAACATTTTGGGTCCTGATGTTGTGAAGGGGACAGAGAAGGATGGCAAAACAACTGGGGATACTGTGTGGCCTCTTTGAAGAGAATTTAACTTTCCTGCTTGGCTCCAGCTCCCCCCCAAGTGGAAGGGGAGCACAGAAGAAAGTTCTCAACAGCACACATGGGGCAGAAGTTTTAAAGAAACAAGAGGGAAAGGTCTGTACTGTAGAGTTTTATGTGTATTGCTGTGGAGTCCAGCAGCTGAAACAGGAGGAATTCTGTCGAATTGTGTCTCTTAGGAGGCAAACAATTGCTGCTTTTCTGAAATGCTGCCCTCAGCTCCACTCTATCTCACAGCCTACCCTGACAGTTCATGGCTGTCAAGAGGGATGCTCTGTCTATTCACTTACTTCAGTGCACCAGAAATGTGCTCCTCAGGAGCCTGTCATATATCTTGTTCCCAGCCTCCTTTGTAACAATTTTTTTTCTCCCTTTGTGCTCCCAATTCAGAAGCAGATGTCATTGGCCGAAGATGGGAATCATTTGAATCCCAAAGTGATACCCTAAGTAAGTAACAGTTTTCTTTGTTTTTTTTTCCTATGGACCTTGTTTGTTGTTTTTACCCAGTCCTGAAAAAAATATTTGGCCTTTTCTTCCTTGTCTCCCTCCCTTGTTTTGATTGTGAGGGAGTGGTGCGGGATTTGTGGCATGCTAGCAGTGGCTGGAGGTGCTTCTGTGCATCTGTGGTCCAGTTTCTCCTTTATCTGTGACTCAGTGGTCATGGGGGTGTTGGGCAGAAGGTTGAACTTGATGATCTTAGAGGTCTTTTCCAGCTATTCTATGACTCGGCAGCTCCTGATTTTCCTTCCATCAACTTGCATGTTCAACATTGAAAAAGGGCAGGTAAAATTCTTCCTGAGGGCCGAGTTCACATAAGGACCACTCACTGTGAGGAAGAAGGCCCAGATTCCTATGGGAATAACATTGAGTGCTAGACTGGGGGGAAATCTGATATCCCTAAATATCCTCATTCTTCATCCCTGGAGACTGGTTTAAGCCTGAGATTCACGTGAGCTCTCAGATGTGTCATGAGTGACTGTCTCCACTGATGATGCAGCTGTAGAAGACCAAGTGCTCACGGCACTGCTACAAGCTCCTTCCCTGCAGCCTGCCCAGCACAGTTCGCTCTGACAGTGTTATCCCAAACAAGAGGTGGTTTCCAAGACCTCCCCTTGGTGACTTCCCTGTGATGTAAGAAGCAAGGCCACAGCATTGCAGAAGAGTTTCGTATTCCTAGGAGTGTCCAATGTCCAAGCCTGCCAAAGACACCATGTAGCCTTTAGAGGGCGTGGTGCATCCGGGAAATGCTGAGAACCACTGGTGGGGAGACACAGGCTGGCTGTACCCTGGCCGTGCCCTCATGCCATGCAATGCCTTCCTTCTTCTTTGGCCAGTTGTACAGTGACCATCCTGCTGTCAGGCCAGCTATTGCCCACCTCTTCTTTTCGCCAGCACAGCTTCTGGGCCAGTAATGTGCCCCTGTGGCCAAGAGAGTCAATGGCATCCTGGAGTGCATCACAAAAAGTGTGTCCAGCGGGTCTAGGGAGGTTATTCTTCCCCTCTACTCTGCCCTAGCAAAACCACACCTGGAATACTGTGTCAAATTTTGGGCTCTCCAGTACAGGAGAGACAGGGACCTGCTGGAGAGAGTCCACCAGAGAGCCAAGAGGATGACTGGGGGACTTGAGCATCTCTGCTATGGAGAGAGACTGAGAGAGAAACTTGGGACTGTTTAGTTTGGAGAAGAGAAGACAGAGGAGATCTGATCAATGTGTACAAATATCTGAGGGGCGGGTGTCAAGTGGAGGGAGCCAATTTCTTTTTCCTGCTCACCAGCAATAAGACAGGGAACAACAACTACAAACTGGATCACAGAAGGTTTCACCTACACATGAGGAGAAACTTCTTTACAGTGAGGGTGACAGAGCACTGGTACAGGCTGCCCAGAGATGTTGTGGAGTCTCCTTCTCTGGAGACTTTCAAAACCCACCTGGATGCGTTTCTGTGTGAACTACCCTAGGGGATCCTGCCTTGGCAGGGAGGTTGGACTCGATGATCTCTGGAGGCTCCTTCCAACCTCTGAAGTTCTGTGATTCTGTGATTCTTCAGCAGCTTTTCTGCTTGCTACTTCCTGACTGCTCCTGCTGCATCAGAGCTGGTGGAGCAGCCCTTCTCATGTGTTCATGTATCCCCACAGGTGCCTTTGAGGTGGTGATTGCTGTGCTCCTCGGGATCTGCATCATGGTGGTCCTGGTGATCATTGGCTACTTCTTTCTGAAGAACAGGAAGAAGAACAGCCGCCACCGTCAGCCAGCCACTGCTACCAATTCAACCCTCTCCACCACAGAGGACACTGAGCATCTGTTTTACAGCAGTACCACCAAACCAGTCTGACCTGCAGGCTTGCTCTCTCTCCAGCCCAGCACTGGGACATTCCCTAGAACTTCTGGAGGGCTGTTTTCAGACATGGGCCTGTGCCTGAAGGATTGTTTCTCTTTGAAGACATTTTGTAGCAACAGGCCAAGATCTAGCTGTGATTTGGCAGTACTAGTGTTTGTGATTGTCTTGGCTGGCTAAATGGCTGCTCTGGAAAGTGAGGTTCCGGGAGCATTTTGGTGCTCTCTGATGTCTGTTCCTTCCTAACCCCAAACCATCCAGTGAAACTCTGAATTACAACTTTCTTCCTGCTCAAACCCAGAGCACAACTCTGCTCAACTTACTGAAGGACCCTGGGACTGGATCTGTGTAGCATTCACACTGGTGAATGGTGCAAGCTCACCAGAGCCAACAATTTTTTGTTGGCAGTGCCACTTTCTTACACTCAGCCTTGTACTTTCTTCCCTCTCCCCAGTCCTCTGCAAGGTGACCCTGCCTTCCAGCATTCCCCCTGGCTGTGGCGAACCTCTTGAGGGCTCTGAGATGCACATAACCATCCAGACCTGTTCCAAAGGCTTTGTGACACGCTCCAGTGGTTCCTGTTTTCAGGATAGAAGGAAACAGAAATATCTGCTTTAATCACTAGGCTTTGCTTTTTAACAGAAAAGCACACCTCGGGTTTTTTCTGCCTGGCTAGCATGTTACAGCCTCCTACGTGTGGTACATGTCCACCGTTTTCTGTCCATGAGTTGCCCTGATTGCTTTTCTGGTGTTCAATCTGAACTCAGACACACTGAGAAAATAACTCTTTATTCTCACATGAAAGGAAAGGAAATGTCCCTACTGCTTCTGCTAATGGGAGGCAGCGGGTGGAAGGACTCAGCTCCCTTGCAGTTGTACTGTTGCTGCAGCTTTGATTTTACTGTGCTCTCCTCCAAGAACATAGCCTGACCTGAGTCTATGGCAGCTCCCAGAGCACATGACTGAGCTTTGTTGCTTCTGCTAGCCTGTCCCTCCCAGTGCAAGATGAGCCCAGCCCTGTGAGGTGCTGGCCCCATGGCAAAGTGTGACATCCCCACTTCAGCAAGGTCTGGCGTGTTCCCCCATAGGCTGCTTGCAGTGAGGTGCTTCTCGTGCTCGTACTGCTGCACCTGTGTGATCCAAGCTTTACCTGGGGAAGTTGAGGACTTCTGTTATGGGCAAAAGCTGCTATTTCTGAAGTGCCTGGATCACTTCGTTGGCTGTGGCGTTGGCACCAATCCCCAAACTTCCAGTGCCTGCTGCTCTTGGAAAGACTCCTGATGTGAAGAGAGACGAGACCAGGGCATGTGTGTTTGCATGTGTGTGTGCGTGTGTGTAAGAAGCATCAATCTATGTACAGACTTCAGTTTAAATGCTTGGGTCCTTTCAAGGCCAAGAGCAAAGAGACTCTGGAAGGCTCTGGCAGAGCCACGCCCAGCTCAGGGCATGGTTCTCAAGCTCCAGGAGAGCTGCCTTATTTGGCTAATGCCTGGGATGGAAGGGAAGAAACCACTGCCCACAGCCTGCAGGCAATCTGACTGCACACTTCTCCCCATTATGGACATCTGCCTCAGTGTCCCTGGGGCTGGTCAGGTTCCTCCATGGCTCTTCAGAGAGTTGTTTAGGTTGGAAAAGACCTTTAAGGTCATTGAGTCCAACCATGGTGATCTGTCTCATATCACTTCTTCCATCTTTGTTTTTGCCACAGCCTATCATGGTCTATGCAATAAACCTAACGGTGATTTTTTTTGTGTGTGTGTGTGTGTGTGTGTGCTCACTCTGATAATAAAAGAGGAATTGTTTATCTTATCTGACTTGGGAGTGGTGTATGAGAAAGCAATGACCTGTAGAGGAGGCAGATACAGTTCCCATGCCTGCTATCTCGTACCCTTTCATCTCGACAGACTCTGATAGCTCAGAGAAGAGGGGGTTGCAGTCCCAGGGCTTGGGGAGGTCTGGAAGTGGGGTATGTAACATCTGTGGATACCTGCAGAGGTGGATACCTTATGCAGTGTGCTAGGAGTGAGATCATTACTCACTAAATCACCCAGAGAGCAGGGCAGGGTGTAACCTGAAACTGGGTTCCAGCTGGTCAGACTGGTTTGGGGTTTGGGTCTGAAACCAAAAGCAGACACTGTTCTTCAGACAGGAGTTGCTCTAGCTGTGTCTTCAGGCTAGTGATGGCTCAGGCACCACAACCTAAAGTTAGCTAAATGTAAATGTGGCTAATTAGCAATGGGATGGGAACCAGGTGGACCTACCCCAGCACCACCAATCCAGCAGTGCTGGACCTTCTAATGCTGCTCCGTAGCTGGAAGGCTTTCTCCCTTCTGCTCTGCTGGGCTTGTTCTACATCAGTTCTCACTGGTTTGTTTCGAGCTATTTACACTTATGTTATCCCCCATGTGCCCTGAACATCTGCCCCAAGAGCAACTCTGCTGATGGGGTGGCTGACCCCCAGCATGGCACAGGTAACCCCTGGTGTGAGGCTGCTTCTCCTGATAGTCTCCAAAAAAGAAAAGGCTACCTGTATTGGTATCTTTCACCTGGAGCATATCTTTGTGTCTCCTGATGTTAGATATGGCCCTGGTGGAGTCTGCTTGTGCAGCCTGAGCCCGTTCCTATGCTTTGCATCTTGCAAAGCCCCTTTGTCCTTCTGTCCAAAAAAAGCCAGAGGGCAGTGAGAGAGGATACAGGTGAAGGGGTCAAACCCCATTAGCCCCCCTCTGCTCCAAGGCAAACTGCTGCTCTGCTGCTGCCAGGCACATGGGGACGAATGCCACCGTTTTGGCACAAGGAAATGCAGGAAGGTTCAGACTCTCAGCTGGCACTGGGACCAGGCTCAGGCCCGGGCAGTGGTGCTGTGCTGCACACCCTCACCCACAGACTCCAGGTGTCAGCATTCCCCAGGTTCTGCTATGTGGTGTCACTCAGGCTGTGCTTGCAGCTCCTGGTGGGGTGGCTGTGGAAAGGCTCTGCAACCCCAGGGCTCCCACCTGCTGTCAGCCTCTGCAGGTATCACAGCCCCTCCACTCCAGGCCAGAAACCAGGGTTTCTGCTCTCCAGGAAATCTCAGCTCTTTAAAATTACTTTGTTTTTCAGGTGGCAACAGCAGTTCAGATTTTGAAACTTCTGCAGGCAGACTGAAGATCCTGTTCCTCATGAACCAGAACTGCCTCACTGACAGCTGATCAAGGAATTGCTTGTCAGTGCAGACCACACTGCCTGGTTTCACTCTACCTGACAGCAAGCAAGTCCTTGCTGCCGCCCTAGCTGTGGCCAGAAACGAGCATTTACATGAAGTGTTGGTCATTTTCAGGCGGAGCTGCTCCTCCTGCTGCGCAGCTCCCCAGTGTGTGTCCTTTGAGGCCGCTGCCCCAGTGCAACCTCTCTGTAGTACAGGAGGCTCCCAGCAGTCTAGGACTGGCCCCATGTCCTTGCAGTGGGTGCTGGCAAAGTTTTTCCCACCCAGGTGAGTGTTTTCAAGGGGGTTGTTTGCACAGCCTGCAGAGCCAGGCTCCTGTTAAGCCTGGGAGATGGTGTCCACTGAGATGCTCCAGTGAAAGAAACCTGCTGCATCTTCACAAGTGTCCGATCTGACTTATCGGTAACATCCACCTCTGCAGAAAGGAGACCATCAAGCTTCTCGTCCATTCCTGACCAGCAAAACTATGACCTACACCTTGCTTCAACCATCAGGAAGAGGGGCTTGCCCAAGATCTTGGCTGAATTAATCTCAGCAGGCCAGAGGGGGCTGTTTTAAGATTTGTGTGGCTGCTGGGCTGGATGCAGGAAGCATTTGCTCACAGCTTAATATTGTGTGTCTCCAGCTTCCCCATGGCACAATGGCTCTGCAAATAAACACAGCAGCTGCTCCAGCATGACAAGAGATGGCTCCACAGTGGCAGGCTAGAATACTGTCCCCTGCATAAAAGCCGTGGTGGTGTGATAGTTCCTGATAAGTTACTTTAGCTCTCCCACCTAATTAATTGCTCAGGGAAGAAATCGTTTTGCCTTTGAGGTCAAACAGTTCACTCAGGTTAAAAAGAAAGCTCTAAGGCTGGGGGGGGGAAGGAGGAATGGGGGTTGTCAGCAAGCTCTGCAGAATGGAAAGAGAAATCCTGAAGGCAGCTTTTCCTTGCCCCTTACCAGACTTGCTTCTGCTGAAGTGTGCTTTAAGCTCCTAAACAGAACAGATGCAAATCTGAAGTGCCACAGCTAGACCAGAACGTGGTAAGAAAGCATTGCTCACTAAAGTAGTACCTGTGTGGGAAATAGCCTATTTACTCTTCCCAGACACTCTTGGGTTTATTGGGGGTTATTTTTTGTGTGTGTTTGTTTGATTGTTTGTTTTCTCTCCTTGAAAAAATAGAGGCATTGGAAATGTTTTCCCCTGGTCATCAAGTAGAGAACTGCATGTTCCTGTGATAGCTCATAATGCGGAGAAATACTGTCAGCTATAGAAATTGTAGCAGATCTGATCTTCTGTGGCACGTAAAAGGCCATAGAGGAGCCTTTCTGCAAGGCAGCTTTGCTGACCAGTATCAAGGGGAAATGAGTTTTTTCCTGGGCAAGGTGCCACCCAAGGCACGACAGAATTTCTGTCACCCTTAGTCAACGGTTGCCTCTCCAAGGTATCCTCATCTCCGGCTGTGTCAGGAGCTTTGAAACTCGACATTGGTTCCCGTAACAGCTGTAGATTTCACAGAGGGCAGACTCGACATTTAATTACCATCCTCAGTGAGTCGCCCAGAGCCAGCCTACATGAGGGGATATACAAATGACAGCAAGCAGTTGGCGGGAGCTGCAGCAGCCAGGAGCCCGGCTGGAGCCAGCCAGGTGCTCCATCAAGAAGAAGAGGAATTTTCCACAGGACAAAGTGTCTTGTGTCTTTGTTCTATGCCCTGACACACCTGACCTGCATGCTGGCTGCTTCAGGACTCTTCACAAATATTTGTGACCAGCCTCCCAGGTGAAGGGCTGGCTCAGGAATTTGAGCTGCTGGGACAACCACCACCCCCCAGCCAGAAATTCTTCTTTAAATGAAACAATAGTGTCCCTCTCACATAGGCATCCTGGGAGCCCATCCCTCACCAAGCTCCACTCCCAGGGGGGACCCAAGCTCTGCTGCCTGCCTGCGTGCTGCCTGTGCCTCTGCTGCTGCCTGTGGGCTGTGCTGCTCGTTTTCATTTGTTACGGGGTTATAGGTGCAGTACTAGAAGGAGAAAAGATGGAGAGCGACAGTATCAGGGAGTGCAGTGACAGGATGAGGGGCTAGCGTTTTGAACTGAAAGAAGATAGGTTTAGATTAAATACTAGGAAGAAATTCTTTACTGTAAGGGTGATGAGGCACTGGAACAGGTTGCCCAGAGAAGATGTGGATGCTCCCTCCCTGGAAGTGCTCAGGGCCAGGTTAGATGGGACTTTGAGCAACCTGAAATAGTTGAAGGTGTCCCTGCCTACGGCCGGAGGTTTGGAACTAGAGGATCTTTAAAGTGCGTTCTAATCCAAGCTGTTCTATGATTCTATGATTCACAGTCAGCCAGAGCAGCTGCCCGATGTGGCTTGTTAGCTCCTCTGAAACGTCCACAAGAGGGGGCAGCAACAGCCTAATATCGCAGCTAGTGTCACCTTCGTCACTGTGCTGTCAAGCCAGCAGGGACTTTGCGCACTGCCGGGGCTGAATGCTAAGCCCTGACGTGCTCCAGGCTTCTACGAGGTCCATAAGATTCAAGGTCCTGTTGCCTTCATCCCCGTTTATGGTAATAACTGTGCTCCACATTACCATACTCCCCCCTGGTCTCAAAGCCTCATAGTCACCTGAGAGGTGAGGGAGAGCTGGGAAAAAAAAAAAAAAAAAAGGGANTCTCTCTCTCTCTCTCTCTTTTTTTTTTCCCCCTGGCATTTACTCCTCTCCCCAACACACACACATTTTGAAAGAAATAAAAGTGGGTTCCCCACCCCCGTAATCAGAGGTCTTTAGGCAGCAAAGACTTCATTAAAACCAAAGCAAGCCCTTTTGCAGAGTGTCATCAAATTCTGAAGCTAGTGGCTGTGTCTTCCAAGCCTCACCACACAACCTTTTTTGGTTTTTTTTTGGTTTTTTTTTGGAGGTGGCAGCTAATCTACATCAGAGGATGAAGGAGCGGTTGGGGAGGTTAAACGACAGAGCCAGATACTCTGGGAAGCTGTGAGGTTGATGCATGGACCAGTTGAGCAGATGGGAGGTGCTGCTGAGGATGCAACAGTCTTATTCTAATGTCCTTGCTAGAGGTTTTTGGTGCACAAAGTTTCTGTTAAACCAGTTTGAACTGGTTCTCTCTCATATTTAGAAACTGTCCCTGCTTATGCTGTAGAATTGCACCCTGTCAACAAAGCTTCCTTTACCTCTGGTCCTTAATGCTCTGGGAGACGGAGAGGTCTTTTTTCCCTTTCTCCAAGCCTGGGCTAATCTGTTATAAAAGGAAAAGGGATTTGCTCAGGAGTGGCCTCTTGCCTGACTTATCTTCTGCTAACTGATCCTTTCACCACCCCCCTGCTTCTCAACAACGAAAATTTCCATCTCCTCCTTCCACTTACTTCTCCCTTCAGCTGCTAAGAGACTCATCAGAGACAGGATCTGCTCAGAGCACAACCCCTAGATAAAGCAGAGAAGAGGTGGCACAACCCTGTGTGCCAAGTATCATTCTTCCCATCACATCCTGTACCCAATGTACACACATTCTCAGCCACTAAGGCTTTATCTTCTTCCTTTTCTGTTGCATTCCCATCACATTACTGTCTTAAGCACACAAGATTGTAAAACCCATGCAAATACCTGGCCATCAAGAAAATGAGCAAGCCTCTAAAGGACTTTGCTTGGAAATAGTCTAGGAAGGCAAATACTCCGTTTTGAATATGAAAAGTATTGTGTAGTGGGGAAACCCACTGTTAGCTAACCTCTGGGCAGCAGCGTGAGGTTCAGAAGGAAGCCCAAGTACCAAGAAAATAGCTACTTGGTTTTATCAGTACTTTTTCACCTTTAGGCTTTTCTTCCTCCACGTGGCCCTGGATGCAAGGAAATGATCTAGGATCTTGTGTTCGGTACCTCGCAGTTGATGTTTCACAATGCACTTCAGCTTCTCCCAGACTGCCAGACGTGTTTATCTCCACTCACCGCGGGTGAGCTAGGCTCCTGCATGTGGGCGCTGGTCCTCCTGTCACCAAGCGCCACCCAGGTCTGCCTGGTGGGGCAGTCTGGAAGGGAACTTGAGATTCTCTGCTGGCTGAGCTTTCAGCTGGGCTGCTTTTCTGTGTTACTGGGTGCAGAGCAGGGCAGGACCTCTGTATGAGCAGCAGCTTGCAGAGATGACAGTGAAAGCTGAGCTCTAGGGAGCAGCTCAGCATTCCAAGGCAGTCTACCCCACAGCTAGCCTGGGTTGCTTTCCTCACATCAGCACTGTCCCACCTGAAACATCCTGGCAAAAACCTACTCACTTTTCAGGGATTTTGTTTTGGGTGGGTTTTTTGGTCGGTTGGTTTGGTTTTGTTTTGTTTGTGTTTGTGTTTTTTGTTTGTGGTTTGTTTGTTTGTTTGTTTGTTTTCTGCTAGTGCAGATTTTTGAACCAACTCCACAGGGCATCAGCTGAGCACCAGCGCTGACAGGAGAAAACTTACAGGAGCAAGCCTTGCTGGAGAGCACCTTTGAGGAAAGCTAGCCCAGAAATGCCAAACCGTAGCCATCAGCTCTGACATCTGCCCTAGCCCTGTATGTCCCAGCACTGCAGCACAGCGTTGAGGCTCTAGAAATATATGTCAAACTTCTGCTTTTTCTCCCACCAGTCATGTCCCTATCTCTTCACTGGCAGTAACGCCGCCGTCTCGCTCCTCCCTGTGGCTCAGGGACCTTCCCCATGCAGCGTTCGTAGAAGGGCTGGTGTCCGGAGCTGGCAGCTCACAGGCTGCCCTGCCTTGGCCCATGCCGCCGGAGCTAAGGAGGCCAGGACTGCTGCCCCAAACTGCCCTCATCCGCCCTTTCGCAGGGACCTGTAACCTCATGAAAGGCTCCTGCTTTCCTATGCCTCCAGGCTCTCAGTAAATTGCCTCCTCCAGCTGCTGAGAAGAGGGGGCTTTCCCAGCTTTCATTTGTTCCCCACCGAGCTCGGGTTTATGTTAATTGTGCGTGATTAACCGGCTGTGGGATGGAAACTCATCTGACAGCCTGTTCCAAGGAGGCCGGGAGGGAAGAGCCGGGAAAGGTGGTGGTGAAACCCACATGTAAAACTGGTGAAGCTTCTCCCTTGAGCCTGGATTTTGGCAGCAGGAGGAGCCGGCTGCGACAGCCGAGGAGCACAGCCTCCAGCAGGAGCTGCGTTTGGGGCAGAAGCGGACGCTTATTTTGTGTAAGTCATTCTGAGACAGCAGACCGAGGACTGCCTGGCAGGGTGGTTGTGTGTGTAACCATCAGCGAGTCTCCTACAGTCAGGGCCCCAGTTCACAGGGTCTGCATCTCTGGAAACACGTGCTCTGATGTTTTGTCCACACAGACATTGCATCATCCCTAAAGTGGGTGCAAAAGGCCATTCGGTCAGCATTTNCAAAAAAAAAAACCCCAGGTGATGGTAGCAATTCATTTTTTTTTTTCCCCTTTGGTAGCTCTGAAGAGCTAGGCAGGTTTCTAGGCTGGAGGGAACCAAACCTTTTGCTCCTGCTCCACTCCCTGTATTCCAATGATGTTTCTCCAGGAGGTTTTTGTAGCTGAGATACTCACAAGTCTGTGATGACCTGCAGAGCAGGTCTCCTTTTGCTTGTTCTCTTCACCAAGAACAAAATAGAAATGCACAGCTGCTGTCTCCAGACCTTGAGAAGTAACCCAGGAAATGAGAATGGTGGGAAGCACTGGATGCTTGTCTTTCCCCAGGAGGTAACTGTCTTATGTGACTCCATCCAACTAATGCCCTTTCTGCTCCATATCTCTTAATGACTTCTCCTCCAGGGATGACTGATGCATAGCTAATGAAATCCAGAGCAGTTAATCCCAGCCTGCAATGGGCTTCAGAGTATGCAGCTTCTGTTTCAAAATGGAGAAGTATTCATGTGCCCAAGTGTTTGCTATTGCAGTTGAATGCTGCCTCTTCTCACCAAGCTCAGAGCTTGCCCAGGTCCTTGTGCCCTGTAGGATGGGAGAAAGGCAGGTGTTCTGGAGAGGGGGGGTTGTTTCCCTTCTATAAAGAGAGGATGATGCTAAGCTGCAATGACTCATGACACCTGATCCTGTCATCAGGGCCTCCTCTGCCACCTCTTTTGGCAACCAGATGCACCCTGAGGTCAGCTGCAGAGATCACCTCTTTGGTCACTGTCCCATAACCAGCGGTTTCCCAAGCTCTGCAACAGTGATGTCCTCTCCAGAGGCACTTCTGGGGCCTTTGGCAAAGCTGGCAGCTGACGCACCCATCGCAAGGTGTCCCAGCTACCTCCCCTCTGTAGAAACACCACCAGCAAACAAACCCTGCTTGCTCAGTGCTGCTCCACACCCCAGTTCCCACTACAGTCACTGGGCAGACTGGGCTGTGGTCAGGTGGTGGGCAGGTAGAACTGGTACCTGAGGCATGACTGGGCTTGTTCAAGGTCTGACTTCCTATTGCTCTTGTTTGCCCCCCTCCCCTCCACTTTCCCATAAACTCTACCTTTGTTTGACTCCCAGCACACCTTTCTTTCCTGTCCCTTTTATTTTTCCCCCCCCGCCCCTTCCTTCACTGACTTCTGACATGCATTGCAAGATGTCTGGAACCACCAGACCGTGGCATAATCCAAATATTACAGCACCAGGCAGGAGATAGCATCTTTCTCCAGCCACAGAAGCACCGCATCTCTCTGTGTGTTCCTGGGACCCTGTAGACTTTGTGCACCAGGTGGAATGGTGTCAGGAAAGGAAGAGGTAGTGGGCTTTTTTTCCCCCAGTTTGAACCACTGAGGAGACTTCTGTGGAAAGCACTCTAACAGCAGTCTGAGAGGGATGCTTGCAAACCTTGCAGAATGCACCATAGGACTGAAAATGTGCCTTGGCTGTAACAAACAGTGCCTCTGACTCCAAGAAAACCAACCTCAGTTGAGTGCTCTACAGCCAAATTCAAGATAAGGAAATGCTCACCCCAGAGTATCTACATGAGACCCATAGCCCAGCTCCCATCCATGGGGGATCTCCAACAGCTGTGTGGAAGTAAAAACAACCTGGCTGTCTTCTTGTCTGGCTTAATGGTGCTTTTGAGCAAAACTGAACCAAATCCTCCTCTCCAGTCTGTCTTTTATCTCTTTGGAGAGGAGGACAAAACAACTCCTCCTTGATATGGTCAAAGCTTGAGTGATCACCTTCTCATAACAAGACTGCAGCCTCTATGACATGGATTCAGGAATGTCTGCTGAGGTGTTATGCTCCCATCCCCACTGCCTTGGGGCCCTACACAACCCTGCACTGTAGTGCTCCAGCTCCTAAAACTGTGGATACCAGTGGCAGAGTCTTTGTCTCAGCTCTGTCAGAGATGAAATCACCTCATTGCCCAGCTGTCCCAAGGAAACAAAATGATGGTTTGGAGGCCAGGCTTCTGCCTAAGGACTCTGCTCTGGGGGAAGCGCCAATGCATGGGTGCTTCCTCAAAGTGGCCACTGGGAGCAATGAGACACACTGTGCTCAGTTCCTGACCAAGCCTATGCTTGCCTGTGCTGTAATTAGAGTGGAGCAACGTACATTGCACACAGTATGGTCCAGATTTTCAGAGGGATGAGTGTTGTGGAGCTGGGCAATGCTTGGAAGCCATTCTCAGTGTGATCGTAATTGTGAGGTACATAAGTCCTTTGAAACTGCTTTTGAAGGCAAGGCTGGAAAGGGCCTCCTGACTCACGTCCACTTACCTTCTATTTTAGACAATTTTTTCATCTAGTAGTTTCCACAAACAAGACATGCTCAGTCTTCAAGGGGAGGGTTCTCACACTCTTCTGGGTTTTGTAACCAAAACCTCCGTCTTCTGCTTTCCAACCTCTCTTGGATCTTGTCCAGTTTGCACTCATTTAAATTGTGTCCAAAATTGTCACTTTGCTTTAAAGGTGCATTTCCCATCCCTAACATGAGCAAGCTCAGAATCTCCTGAGGAGGATGGCCTGTGGCTATGTCTCAACCTTTCCTTGCAGTTCTTCCCAAACTGCAATAATTCACATTCTGATGGTTACAGCACTGGATCTTCTAGCTCCATAGGATTATCAACAAATCTCACAAAACAGGAGATATTTCAGAACTCCTTGGGGTATCTGAGGAAGCTTAGACTTTCTGATTCACCACAGGACAAATCAGAAGGACTGCCCTGCTGCCCAGGCATCCCTGCTCCTTCTGAGAAAGGGTAGATGTCAAAGAGGATCCTGCCATGGTTAGAGGCTGTCTCTAAATTATCCAGCAGTGCTTAGCAAAAGCTCAGACAGGGTGAGAGGAAAGGAAAAGTTTGTGTTTTCATGGCAAAGTCTGTTTTAGCATAGCAAGCCTGTTTGTTCAGTTAACTTTAATGACCTCTTGTTTCCAGACTCTTGAAGCTGCTAGCAAGCACCCTTGCATCTTTGCCATGCTTCTCCAGTCCCCAATCCTAAAAGCCTCACACATTGTCATTGCTGAATTGAGGCAACTATTTAAATCAGCGATGGGGACTCCCTTCATGCTGTCTGCTTCACAGATAGAAAATAAAGAGTTCATCCCAGCTCCAAGGAGCTTATTAGCTGATGTAAGCATGACCCCCTGCCTTCTAAACCTCTTGGAAGCAAGTCAGACTGATGCTCCACTGATAAACATATCTGCAGCTGTGGAGCTGTGCACAGTGCAGCTCCCATAATCACTAACTCTGGTTCAAAGGCTTTTATGCAAAGGAACAATGGGCATCAAAACAGTGTTGCAGCCTGTTTTGCACCGCAGTGTTTTGCAGTGATGGAAGGGCTTGCCCTGTCAGATAAGCCTGCTTTTCATGTCTCTGCCCTCTTCACAACACCAACTTAATTCCTACCAGTAAGGAGCCAACTGTCCACCTTTTAGGAACAGGAGCAAGGGATGTACAAGCTGGTTTAGAAGATAAAAAGAGATTGTAGTGAAAACTGAAGTGTCAGGCAAAAAAAAAGAAGGGTTGTTTTCCTCATTGGAAACCTGTCCCCAGTATCAGATCTTCCTGTTGCCAGTAGTGCTCCAGATGGAAGTGACAGCTCATTTGTTTTGCCCTCACTGCCAGCAGTGGAGCACATCTGTGCACGTCACGAAGGTGCACACAGAAGGCAGCAATATTTTTGCCTTGTGTCTATTTTCCCTCTTCTTACTGCATCGAGGTTTGGCCTTTGAAAACAAGTTTGTGTTCAGCACCACCTGTGGGATACGAGCTGCGATCCCACCATTTCAGGGTGCTCAATGAGCCACTCTCGACAGCTTCAGAACCAGCTTCTCCTTGGGCAGCTTTGCAACCAGCAATGCATATTACAGCCAGGCAGGTTCCTTACAGCCAGAGGGCTGTTTGTTTCACAGGGCCTTAAGCAAAGCACTCACGTCCTCCCTGCTCAGTCTGCACACGTGAGGCAGGGCTCTGAGGGCAGCACTCTACATGTGGGGTGAGTCCCCCTCGACAGCTTCCCAGCCCTTGTGAGAGGCAAGCCCTTTTCTAACTCTCTGGGTTTTCAAGGGCTCCAGCTCTTCTGCACAAAACTAGCTTATCCCTTAGTGACTTCCTCTGTATGTTGACCAAGATGTGGTTTATTTTCAGTCAGTTGCTTTCCTTCCTGTTCATTTTTCCTCCCCAACCTCAGAACACCAATCCACTGTACCTGCACAGCAGTGTCCCAAATCCAGATCTTCAAATAGCGCACCCAAATGATTGCAGAACAGCAGAAATCTCTCCAGGCTGGTGAGATGCTTGGAGGAGAAGGGAAGAAACAGGAGAGCAGTGATGATCACAGACTTACCCCTGCAGGCTCATTTCATAGGCTGGCAAGTGCACTGTGAAATACCCTGCTCTCTGATCAGTCACAGAGGTTGTGCTGGAAGTTTAGGCCCTTTTAAACCATGGAATTTCTTCTGTTCTCCAGCAAATATTTGCTTGGAACACTGGGGGTATGTGCAGATTGGTGGGCCAAGGCCACCTGAATGCATATTTGCAGGGTCAACATCTCTATGAGGTTGATGAGGTCTTCAGTGGGAAGGGCCTACAGTCAGGACTCACAGAGAGTCTGTGTTGGTTGTAGGCTGAGTTTAATAACAAGAACATTTATTAATAAGTTCTAATGATTTTAGTGATAACAAAGCATGTCTTTCATATTGTGCATGATATCAATTAGGTTTTATGCTCTTTCCAAGTCCTACAGCTTGCTGAAACGCTATTTCTTCTCTGGGGCATGTATTTCTACCAGGTTTGGATTATTTCTGGCAAATGTTTCAAAGCAGATTTTTGTTATGACCTGCACTGAATCCTGGGATTTCTGCAGGAAAAAAAAAAAAAATGCCCTCTGGGAAACCATGAGTCCCTTCTGTCCTACATGAAAGAAGTGACATGGTCTGTCCATCTTTGAGGGATCTCCCTTCCCACAAAGCCAAGAGATCTCAAAATGCAACTCCTTCCAGCCAGGGCTCTCAGGGCATCAGAGTTGCAAAGGGTGATGCTGTGACTCCTTTCTTCTCAGTACAAGGGTGGGAATCTCAGAGATGTCCAAGCAAGGAGTGGTCCATGTGGCTTTGTTGCTTCAGGGTTCCACCTAAACACACTGCAGAGAACAGGCCTGTGGTCCAGCAGCCCTGGCTGCATTGATAGGACTATTCCACCCAAAAATCCGTGGGAAAAAGCTGATCTATCAAAGTGTGAACACTCTGGTTAGATAATTCCTGGCCAGCCTGTAACCCTCTTATCAGCTCCATCAGGTGAGGTAAAAAGACAAAGATGTGGAGTACACAGGGCTGGATAGTAGTTGGGTTTTACTCTTTCCCAGAAGAGTTTCCCAGGCATGGAATGGGCAAAGAAGATGTCTGGAAGAACCTTGCAGGGGGATGTGAACTTGAGATGAGTCACCCCAGCTCAGGTCTGATATCCCTGCCTAAAGTGTCAGAGGTAATTGCCTCTGATTAACGCTGGCAAACCTCTGAACTCCAGAGAGGATATGAAAGAACTGCCATTCCTCTTTCAGATGAATATAGCCAAGTGTGGGAAGAAAATTAAACTGAAATGTAGTTTTTAATTATCAATAAAGCCATGCTTTAGGATGGAGGGCTGGGAGCAGAACGCGGTCTCTTCCTACTCTTTTATGGTCTCCGATGTATGGAAAGGAGTTTAGGGAAGAGCAACCAGTTCGTGCTGCAGAGTGCCATTTGTAACATTTGAAAGCTTGTGTTGCTCCCCCTATCTGGCAGGCTGTATGTAGATCTTTAGACCACAGACATGGCCAGGGATTCCATTTAGTGTCAATAAAATATGGAAGGGCAGCATCAGAGAGGCTAGCACTGATATTTGGCAGAAGCAAAACTACCCCTATACTGGCTGATGATTCATTCAGGTGAGGCAGGAGGAAGGCTGGACTACAGACTGTGCTGCTGCCCCTCAGTGAACACCCTAAGGTGCTCAGCAGCCCCACTCTAGTCTCACCTCTGGAAGAGGGAGGGGGAAATGGCCCAACATATTCCTGACAGCAAGTGGCAGTAGGAGGCTTTCAAGCATCTTTTTGCACAGGAAAATCTGTCTGCACCTCGGTTAGGAAGCACAGTCGGAGCTTGGTGGCAATAAGGTAGCATCATCCAGTCGTGTTGGGTACCTTGAGAGCCCCGCTGCAGGGACTTCAGCATGGGCTTGGACATGCCCATCTAGGCCATCAGGTGCTTACCCAGAGAGATGGCCTCGGGAACCTGTGCTGCTCCTGTCTGGCTGACCCTCTCTACTAACCTATGCAGAAGTCACAATAGTCAGGACTCCTCCTCTCCCCATCCTGCAACATGATGGACTCGGTGCAGTACTGTTTCTCCACCCATAAGTAAAGGCAGTTCTAAGTCTCATTCATGAATGGTTCCTGCTGCTGCTGGGTTTCCAGACCCTCTCTGTGTTTGCCTCTCATCCACCTGGACTGTAGCTGTGCTCAGAGAATTCTGGCTGTGCTACAAGCAGTGAAAGCAGTGGATCCAGACACAAACGTCTCAAATTCTGCTTTTTGGGTGCATCTTTTAATTTTTCTTTGGAGACTTTATAATGCTAGCTATATGAAGACACTATGTTTCACTCTCTCTCCTCTTGCACCACATCACCAAGGTAGTGTATGTACCATTTGAGTAGCAATATCTACAGAGTCTCCTTTTAATCATCAGATACCATTCTTCATTATCATCTTCTGTGTGTTTCCAGAGAGAGATGGAAAACCAAACTCTGATTATAGCTCCAGATCATGGGGTTTCATGTTTCCTTCAGCAGCTCTGAAAGTTGGAAACATGTGGTCTAAAGTAATATTGACTCTCTCTCTCAATTGCCACAACCCTGGAGCTGGAGCTATAGCCAGTTTGGTTTTCCATCTCTCTCTGGAAACACACAGAGGACAATAATGAAGAACGGTGTCTGGACACATCTCAGAGCTTTTGGCCCATTTTGAGAATCATGAGCATAAGCTCTGTGATGTTCCTGGCAATAATCTAGTAACAAGTGATAGGACTAGAGGAAATGGCCTCAAGTTGCAGCAGGGGAGGTTTAAATTGGATATTAGGAGAAACTACTTCATTGAAAGGGTTCTCAAACACTGGAATAAGCTCCCCAGGGAGGAGACAAACCCATCCATGGAGGTGTTTAAAAGACACAGAGATGTGGTGCTGAGGAACGTGGTTTAGCACCAGACTTGGTAGAGTTAGATAATAGTTGGGCTTGGTGACATCAAAGGTTTTTTCCAACCAAAACAACTACATCATTCTATGATAACCCTTCCTCTGCCATGACACCCCGTGAATCCCAGTTAATAAATGAGCATCACACCCCATGGAGGTGAGGGAGCTCCTTTTTGCAGATGGAAGAAGGAAAGTCGTTCACCCAAAACCACACAGGGAAATTATGTTAAAGCCTGAGTTAGCACTTCCAGGTTTCTGGTCACCCAAATGGTACTTAGACCTACTCTCTTTTCCTGCACCTAATGCAGTGTCTTCATCATCTGAAAAGAGATGTTTGGAGATAGTAAGTGCACTGCATGGAAAGGTCGGATGCCACTGTTACTGATAACCATAAGGCAGCCAAGCAGGTGCTGCAAGATGTCCTGTTCCAACCAAGGCATGGTTGTATTTTATTGCTTAGCACAAGCCCCCATGTGTCGGGCTTAGCATCTGCTGACAGGAGTCTTGTATATCTTTACTGTTGGATGTTTATAACTGTTGTTACTCTGCAGACCTATCTGGCTTATAAAAAGTAAAACAAATCATCCTACAGAAGCTATCACAGCATTAGGTGTCTTCTCCCACCCTCCCTTCAGTTTACACACTGCCGCCCAGATAATATTCCAGGGTGGCTGACACCTTTCATCTGCTCCATGTTATTAAAACCCCCTCGCAGGAGGAATGAATATTCATCAGAGCTATATATAGCACCATGTGTGTCACTCGCCAAAGCTGGGAGTGCAGCTCAGCTCCCCACGCTGGGATCTTTACTGCTTGGTTCTTGCAAGCCTTCTTATTCTCTGTGGCCACGGAACCTTTGGCTGGCTGGTGGTGGCACTGGCACTGCGCGAGGAGCCTGCCACTCTTCTTCCCTGGCGGAGGTACTCTTCTTCCTTGGCAGAGGTTTCACAGTTTCAAAGCCTCCCTCCAGAGCGATTATTAAAGGCTTTTGTTTATCTTGTGAAATCTGCCCTGCGAATGCTGACACCGACTGAAGCGCTGGGAGAGTTTCCCTGACTCTTCCTCCCGCGGTCTCTCACGGGTCTATTCCCATGAAAATGATCTCAGGTGTGCCATGCGTCAGCAGCCCGCCCCAGGCGCTCCCTGGCTCACTGGCAGGGAAGATGAATGCGCACTTTCTGAAGCTCCGGGTGCTCCTCCTGCCTCCCAGCTTGCCCCACTGCTTCAGAGAGCCGTCCCAGACTTCCCAGCAGCTCCGGCAGCGGCGGACACCACCAGTCATCCTGAGGCACACGCTGCTCCCCAAGCAGGCAGACAGCAAAGAGCTCTGCGGTTCTGTCCAAACCACATTTTCACTGCCCAGGCAGCTTTTTCCCAGCCTCTTTCCTGTCCAGCCCCACAGGGATGCAGTCGCTGGTGGGAGAACCGCGAATCCTCCCAGGACAGGCCCACTGCAGCGTGTGATGATGACGTACCCCTCTGAACGAGAAACCACCTTCGTCTGCAGGGCTGACATGCTGATGCTCACCACCAACGAGACCCCAGCTAGCTCCTTGGCTTCTCCCTGTGCCCTTGTTGCCATCAAGCCATGTAACCAGGTGCTACCCGGAGAAGCGGAGGGTCTAGCTCAGTGGTGGAACAAGACACTTGCAGGCATGATGGAGGAAGGGGAGGACCATGACCTGAGTGCCCCCATTCCTGAGTTTAACAGTGATGACACCAGCACAAGTATTCACATGTGGGTGGCTGCTTGGAAATGAGTGCTATCCCCACCAGCAAGGTGCATCAGCACACAGAGGCTGGGATGCTGTGGGAAGAAGGGAGTTTTGCTGCCTGTGCTTGACTTGCACAGTCCTCTGCAGGACTGTGGATGTTCCTCCATGGCAGGCTGAGCTCTTCCACTCTCATCGTCCTATGGGTGGGCTCCTGCTGCAAAGTGGGGCTGGAGGAAGCAGTGGGTACCAACCCCTGGCCAGAAAAAACAGGCTTGGCTTCAAGGCTGCCACTGCAGCCTTGTGAAGGTCTCAGCAGTGCCTGGCTCACTTTCCAAGAGAACAAGGAAAGAGAGCTTTACCCTAAGCCCTGGGAAGCCCGTGTATTTTCATTGTATTTTAATTTTAAGAGATTGTCTGCCCCGCCCAAGATTATCTCATGGGAAAGAAAAGCCTGGCTCAGTGACTCGTGGTGAAACTTGTCGCTGAGCCAAATTTCTCTGCACCTGATGTTCCTCCATAGCAGCAGAAACCAGAGTATTTCAGTTCACAACACTGCCCCAGGGCCAGCGCTAAGGATAAGGGGATGGAGGGGGAGGATGGGACCCACATCTCCTCCTGCTCTTCCAAAACAAGTCTGGCAAGTTCGGATGCCGAGCAGCTCAGTCCGGGAGCTGGAAAGGGCACGGTGTCACCCTGGGAACGGGAATCACGTGGGGCTGCAGCAGAGGGAACCTGTCTCAGGGACCCGTTGAAACATACCCTGCTCTCTTGTGCAATAGGTCTTTGCAAGTACAATGCTGTATTTATACGGTGGGAACCGAGAGCCCAGGGCTGGACTCCACAGAGACATGAGTAAGCAGCTTCCAGGAGGCCCAGGTGTTGGCTGAGCCAGCTCTTTGATTCCTTTCCTGGGAATAGATGCAGAATGGGAGCTGGATCTTGACCAGCACCCTCCAGTACACTGAGGACAGTCTTGGAGCTGTATTGTAAAATTCGAGCAGTTTCTTTGTGTGGACATTTTATTTCCCAGGCCCACTACAGCACGACCTAGCACAGCTCCAAGACAGACAGCGATGCAAAAGGGAGCCAAGGTGTTCAAGCAGACTGAGAGGGCCAAGGATAGCCTCATGGGCAGAGGAAAAGCAGCAGTCTGATTGAAACAGGTTGAGAGGGGACAAACATTTCTCGTGGTGCCAGTGCCTGTCTGAGCAGTTCCTCTGCTCAATCCTGGTCCTCCTGTTCTCCCATATCACTCTTTGCAAGGCCACAGAGAGGACCACAGGAGGGGTCCAGTCTGGCCCAAACCAGGAGCATTAGGGGCAACCAGGGGCGTTAGGACCAAAGTGGAAGAAGACTGCTCAGCTGCTACTACAGCTGAGGAAAGTCAAATCAGACTCGGTTTCCAGGCTGGAAATGGTTGCCTAATTGATAACTACCATTAAACTTGAAGCAATCTGAAGCAAAATGTCAGTTGGCACCTGAGGATTCAAATGGAGGTTGTCAGGAAGGTGATAAGGTTGTTAAGGTGATCATACTCCTCTCAGGAAATGAGGAGGACGCCATTTCCAGCTAATTGCATTTCAGCAGGGTTTCACCATAGCTGGGTTCCTGCTGCAGGACTTGGGTGGGCTTCTGACCTGGTAATAATTCAGCCTGTCCCTTTAAAGTAAATAGGACATAATCTACAGGGCATAAAGTTGTCCTGGTGGGACCTTTCAGACTTGCCCTTCTGGAACTGGAAAGAGGCTGTGTTGAGTCAGACGAAACTTGGTATTATTTTGGGGATTAATTCCCAGTCAGAGTTGAGTGAAAAGCGTTGCCAGCTTGTTCAGTGGAAGCTCGGGAAACTGTTGCCAGCTGGGAACCTTCTGGCACAGCTAAGCCCATGTAGGGTGTGCTACCAATACAGAAAGTAAATAAAAGGGGCCTTTCTACACCATGTTGCAACTATTGCTGACCCTTGAGCTCAGTTCCTTTAGAGACGGCAGCTGAGTGGCAGCTAGCACACCAGCTTCACGCAGAATTACACAACATGGTGTGTGCCTGTACTGAAGCACTTGTGGTGGTGTTTCTGCTGGTGGAAAGCCCTGATGAGTTATTCTCCTGGATGCAGGACTATGAAAGCAGTCTATTGACCAGGATCCAACCTGAGCAAGAGAGAAGGTACTGGAGTTTCTACCCTCTAGGCACACCGTTGGGGTTTTTTTTAGCTTTTGATGCTGAGCTTTGCATTATGGAGCAAGTCAGATCAGCTAATCGCAAAGATTCTTTTTGGCATTAAAGCGAAATTGTGCTGGCCTGGTAATGGGCTTGGCTAGCTTCATCCAGCCTGATGGGGTGGTTTGTGTTAGCAACAGTCTCTCAAGAACTCTCCTGTGCTCTCAGCACCATCTGAAAATACAGGTTGGTCAAGCAGCACTGGAAAGCAAACACATGCCCAAACTGTACCAGAGCCAGGTAGTAGCACAGGTCCAGCCCTGCACTACAGATAGAACTAAAGCAAGGCTTTAAAAGTGTCTCAGGCGGCTTTGGTAGGACACTCTGTTTAGATAAATGGGAGACAGACTCACCCCCAGCCCCAGGAGCTCTGCTTTGTTCACAAGTTTCAGGGAGTTTTAGGGTGGTTATTGTGCACATGACAGGATATGGCTCAGTGGGGTGACTCACTCCCCTGTAAAGTTAATTCACACTTTGCTGCTATTTCCATTCACAGGTTCTTCTATAGGCTTTAATGCTGGGAAGCTGCAGAGCTGGCAGTTGCCTCCAAATAATCTCACAGGTTGCTTTACAGCTAGCAAACAGATAACTGCAGGAGGACAGTGTGGTCTCAGGCTTTCTCAAAAATCACCCCCCAAATTCCCAAATCTTGTTTTCTTGGCAGTCATTTCCTATTCCCTTCTTGTTTCTGAATCACATTTTCTTATCACCTCTGCTACACTGTGGTGTTTGTTCCTTTTATTTCCTACCTCTCTGCTGAACATCTCCAGCACTCTCACTTCTGCTTTTGGAGCAGCTGTGGGATTCCAGACATAGACAGACAGGAGCCCTGACCTACCTGTGATGCTGATGATAACGCCAAAAAGAAAAAGCTGATTCCCGTGAGCTTTTTGTGTCCTATGTGGCATGGACAAAGATTTTTCAGCACTTGGGCAGTGTTTAGCTACCAAGGTAACTAAAGCTGTTTGCTAAATTACCCACCAGCCTAATGACAGAGCAGCGTGCAGTTATTAAGGCTTCAATTGCAAGTCCTACCTGGGCTTGTCTCAGTCAGTGTTGGGAGGGCCTCCTGTCTATTCCCTGGATGGTGACTTCTGGGGAGAGGCACTCAAAGTCTTGAATGTTTGCTAGTCCATCTCCCTGAACAGCTGCATCGAACCCAAGCAGCTGCTGAGGCAGAGGAAAGTTAATTGAGGCAGCAGAAAGACCTTGGAAGATTTCACCTTTGAAGTTTTGGGGTTTTACCTTTGATAATGTGGGGAATTAGGATGCGGAGGGAGAAGCGAGGCAATTTCTCTCTTGTGCTACTGTCAGTGAAACTCCTCCTCTTTCTTAAAGCCCAGTGTGCACTGACAAAAATACAAACACACTGACAAAAAAGTGTGCACTGACAAAAATACAAACACAAACTGCAGATGTACAATTTTATTTCCACAAATATTAGACACAATCACAGAGGAAGGAAGCAGCTCTCAGCACAGTTTCTTTTCCAGAATGAAAGAATCCCTGTTTCATACCAAGCTACTGCAGGACAAGCCTCACTGTCATTGGCAGGAAGGAGACAATGTTCTTTCCACCTGTGGATGTGCTCCATGGGGGTATGGTGTGTTGCTTAGCAGATCACACCATAGCCTTCGGTCTCATGGGCTAAAGAAAAACATAAAGACCCAACAGACAAACTGAACTCATGGTACAGCAAAGGTGCCTGTACAGATAGGAAATACACACAGGGACACACTGCTGAGTGAGAACTTTGTTCAGGAAGTGGTGTCCTGCCCACCATGTAGGTAGGACATGTCACTTCTACCTACCACCTCTGTACTCTTCATCTCTTAGGACTCCTCACTGGACACAGGTAACATTTCATCTGGGGGGAGTCCTTTCTACATTCAGCCTATTTTGACATGCTGTCCTTTTCAGGTCTCTAAGCCTTACCTAACAAGCAGCTCCGAGGCTTTGGGCCACATCTCTTTGAAAGATCTGCCTACCCTCTTTCATACTGTGTTACCACCCAGGGAGACAGCAGCTTTGTCTCACATGAGCTGTGCCACAAGGAGAGATGGTTGTGAGAGATGTTTGCTTGGATTCAGAGCCGTGCTGCAGTATTGCACTGGAGTTTTATAGACCTGCTAGCTCAGGTATGCTTGCTTTTGATGCAGGGTGACCTGTCACATTACTCCAGCGTGCTCAGAGTGATGGGCTCTGGCCAGATGATGCAGAGAGCCCCCTGAGTACTTAAAGCATTGCTTGATAGTCCTGTCCTGCTCTCCGCTACATAAACCAGAACAAAATGTCTCTGTGAAAAAAGTCTTGGAAATTGATACAAGTTTTGTAATAAGACGCAAGTAAACTCACAGGGAAGTTAATTCCCTGACAAACAGGTGAGAAGAGCACAGAGCAGATACAGTGAATGCTTTTGTCTGGCAAGGACTTCATGGATTTCTTCTGCTTTTGATTTCAGTAGATCAAGCAGTGACTTAAGGAAGCACAACAGAAAGAAGCCCTGATCCCTCCGTTCCTGTTCTGCAGCCTCAGAAAGAGCAGTAAAAGGTAAATTCCCTTCTTCTATGTAGACCTGAAATGGAGGATTTTGGTGAAAGAAACAATCTCCCTCTCTCTCTCTTTCACTACAATGTCCTCCTTTTGATTCAGAACTTAAGGTGTGGACTCTTTGAAATAAAGATCACCAGTAAATCTTCCAAGTCCCTAGAAGATTCCCTGAATATCAGCATCTCAACTAAGTCGAACCGCAGCTTTCATTTAACAATATTCATTCTTCTTTGCTTGCCTATCTCCTATCTTTTCCATCCATCTCTCTTTTTCCTTTTTATTCCCTGTCTTTTCTTCCTTCTCTCTTCTCCTTTCATTACATGCATGGTTCTCCACCCTCATTTCACCCCTTGATACTGTTACAAACCCTTAATTGACAGTTTTGTCTCTGCTAGAAAGATGGAACCACTCATCACTGTTCCTCACTTGTTCCTTCTCTCAAAACACCCCACACAAAAAAGGCCTTTCAAAATAGGTCCCTAAGTTCACGACTACCTCTTAAGACAGGACTACAGCACTGGGCTATGGAGCCCTCTCAGAGAACATTATGCTTGAAGAACTATTGTAGCTCCCAGTGTACTTTTCTCTTCAGCCTGCTAATGGGCTTTACTTAGGAAAAATCTTCTCTAAAAGGTACTCACGAGACAGAGCCTTTGAGTCAGAATCAAAGAGGGAACCCAAGTCTCGTGTTACAAACCCTGCAGCGCATGTCTGACCGCACTGCAGTCACCTCTAACTCCCCCTGCCTGCTCTCTGCCAAACCTGCAAATTGGCCAAACATAGGCAGACTTCAGAAGTCCCCCACATTTACTGTGCTGCATCAGGACTCAAAATGTGTTAGACTGAGACAGAAATCTGGCCAGTTTGAGCAATGTAAGGAACCTGCCTGCTCTGGGGTCTTGGTGTGTTAAAGGCTCCCATTAATCTGTTACAGATGTGTCCAGCAGGTACCTGGAGTTGCCTGGACCATTCCACATCCCAGCACAATGGAAATCCAGTTCATGTCTCCTAGGCGTCTGATACTGTAACCCAGCAAGAGCCAGGTTTCCAAGCCCAGCAGCTTATCATGCCCTCCTCACTGGGGCCGTAGGAGCAGTCACTCCAAGAAGGTGTAGAGCCATTACTGGCATTTGGTGTTTCCTTTTGTCCCTCCTCAAAATAGCTTCAGACAAAGCAAAAGAACTTCTTCCAGCGGCATTTGGAGAGAGTTTTGATGCCTTTGGCAGTCATTTTCTTTTCCTGACGTGCTTTGTGCTCAACACCACTGACAATGGCCATGTCAAAAACTTCTTTGAGGTTCTTCTGGGTCAGTGCTGAGCATTCCAGGTAGGCCTCAGCCCGGATTTTGTCAGCTAGACCTTCTGCCTGAGGCCGGGGCACAGGCTTCACATGGTATCGATCCAGGCTGATGAGGACATTGACATCATCCCGCAAGTCTGCCTGCGTCCCCACTAACAGCACTGGTGCCCGGGGGTTGTGAGTTCGTATCTCAGGGATCCATTTCTCAGTAATGTTCTGGAAGGAGCTTGGGTTTACCACACTGAAGCAGACAAGGAAGACGTCAGTGTCGGGATAACAAAGCGAGCGCAAACAGTCAAAGTCCTCCTGCAGAAAATCGAAGAGGAAAAAAATAAAGCCCTCACTGGACTGATCTCCTGACAACAAGATGCTGCAATGGCTTTTTCACACATTAACTAGGACACCAACACCCTTAGAGACAAGGCACTGTCCTGATTTTGTGGTCATGCCATGGTTCAGGCACAAGTTTCAAAGCTGAGTGAGTCTGTCATTCACCTCTCTGATTGCCACACCAGCAAAGGGCAGACACTGGGAGAGTGTATTTCCTTCCTTCCTTCCTTCCTTACCAGTTAAACAGTGCCTTCCTCAAAAGCCTGTAGACAACCCCTTTCCCACATGACTAGAGCTGACAGCTGCTTTGATAGAGCTTACCTGTCCAGCGGTGTCCCACAGCTGGATCCGGACTGGGGCACCATCCACCAGGACCTGCACTGTAAAAGAAAGAGAATAAGGATGTGCCTAAGGGAGTTGTCCAGTGTGCACAGCAACACTCACACAGGCTTTTTCCTCACAGCACTCTGGTTTGTATCTCACTGCACAGACTCACTGAAGTCACTCAAGTGTATCCTCCTTGCTGAGCAATCTCCCAAATCCTATTGAAACAGCTGAAGCTTCCACTAGGAACATTAAGAGACATACAATAGACTTTCTGATTTGGTTAGCCCTCAGGTGTTTTGGGATCTTCTCCAGTAATTTTAAACTATAGTTCCACATTACTGGACAACTGCTTCTCTAGAGAAAAAGAGTCCTTAGTCAAATGGCACCCTGAGAACATCTCATAGCTCTTCTTTCACAACTTGAGAAAGCAGATAAGGATAAAAATGAACTGAACACTTCAGCAACTTGCTCCTGGTTTCCTGGCCAAGGATGGAAGTTCAAATCAGTCTCTATTAAACAAGCTACTGGAGATTTTATCCATCCAGGTCAGAAATTAGGCCTTAAACATTTCTGTAAGTGTCCTAGCTAAGAAAAAGCAAAGACCTAACACTAGCTTTGTAATGAAGAAGCTATTAAGGAAACAGTGATGAGTGAAATCCCCTTCAGACACTATCCACATGCTGAAAAATTGCTGAGTTATACACGTAAGGTCTGCTCCCACTTAACTCCCTAATCACAGTAAGCCTTCATGTGGTATCAGCTGACTCAGACTGAGGGCTGGCAGGACCTCTGATGGAAATCTGGAATGAAACTGTTAGATGTCTAAATGCAGACACCAAAGAGACTGGCAAGGAACCAAGGAAAAGGAGAAAGGGTTTAGGTGAGCTAGAAATCACTTGAAAGTCTTGACGACATAGAGGGGCTGTGCCCTGGTGAACAGAGGCAGACATCCTGGCTAAGGTGACAATGGCTAGCACTTGACAGAAGCTAACTAAATGCCCTCCCTGTGCCCAAGAGCAGGCTTTATTGTCTTTTTTGATAAAACCAAATCAAAACAAACAACAACAAACCAACTTCCAAAACAGCAAGAAGCAAGATCAATCTTTTGTGAATCTTGGAGTAATTAAGCAGAGGAGAATAAGTGATGGAAACAGCTGACTTGGAGAGTTTAAGACAAGTTCTTGGAGAAGCGCACTCCTCTCTGAAAGCAGCCTAGGGAGAAAGAGGCAGTCACAGACAAAAGGTGAACTGACGTTAGGTGAGAGAGTTTAGACTGAAGGAAAAATGAAGGGGTGGGAATGTTCCCACCACAGTGCCACTCCTCGCAGCATAGCTAAAAGTCATTGCTTCCTTGTGACTGAGAAAGGTTGGGTTTTTACCATATCTTTGCCCCAAAGGAGGAAGAGAAACCTGTTCCTGATCAAAGAACCTGCCAGATCTTCAAGGCAGTGGGCATTTGCCTTTCTAGTATCTGGTTTCATCTGTCTCCTAAGTGCCTTGAGAGAAGGAATTAGCATCTTTGAGATGTTTTACAGTCTTCAGAAGAAAGGCACCACATCTATTACCTGCTGCTCCAGTGCTTGCACAAGGGTTTTTGTAGCTGCTGCTAGCCTAAGCAAAGCCAGCAACTCTGCGACAGCCCTCCAAACACCGCCCGCACAAGGTCCACACCCTCGGGATGAGGCTGGATTTCTGTACAATAGCAAAGGGGCTGGCAGAACAGGATAGCCTGGTGGAGAAAGGTCACCGGGTACGTGTTTCACTCATGGTTGCTCTATGTGGCAGTGACACCCAGCAGAAGGTAAGCACCGTGTGGCTGGGTTGCAGTCCCAGAGCTGATCGTTCCCCCAATAACTCAATGCTTCCACCTATCTTGTTACTGCCATTACAGCCCATTGACCAGAGTTAGGGTTAGGGGGTAAGCTGTCAAGCTCAGCTGTACTGGCAGGTTCAACTGCAAGTATTCCCCAAGAGGGCAGAGATTCTCCCATTTCTTCCCAATAAGCAGAAAGTGAAGTTTGAAGACCCATTTTTAATGCTTTTTATTTCCCTCAGCTGCAAATGCTATGCACTTCTAGAAGTCAGGCTTGGTACTTGGACACCCAGAGTGGGGCTAAACCCACATGAAGCTATTTTAACACTACTCTCTGCTGATTGGAGAGTCTCTCTCTCATGCAGCCTTCAGCTTTCTAGATCATTTCACTATGGATTTGCCTTTTTAAAAAATGTGGAGGCTAATAACTACGGTAATCTCAAGTTTCTCTTAGTCCAAACTGTACACATCTCTGTAAAGGAAGCAGAGAGAGTGCTAAACTTTCCTTTGGAGTACTGGAGGGCTCCTTACATCTGTTCCCAAAGGGCTGCTGGACGCTGAAGAGCAGCATGTTCCCAGCTTGCTTCCTTCAAGTGACAGCGGAAAAGCTTGCAGAGAGTCAAGGCTAATCAACAATTCCCAGTGTAAGTGTGTGCAACTGATGGGACTTTCAGACAGACAAAACACTCCCTCTAAGAACCCCTGAGACAGTGACACATTAGAAGTCTCATTCCTGGTCTGACTTGAGCCGGTCTCTAATCTACCATCGTATACTGTCATGTACTGTTGTGTTTCTTTGTATCAGATGAAGATCGGAAATCTTTCAAAGGCCTTTGTAATTTCCTGGGGATGATATTAGAAACTGGAGCTCAAGAGAACAAGAGCAGAGAACAAGAACAAAGGCAGCATTTACAAAAGGGGAAATTAATGAGGGCTCATCAGCTGATAGGGGAGGCAATTGCAGCCAGGCTTGTAAAGCTCTTCAACTTTTCCACTGTTCAGTCCTAACTTCAGCAGGCATGTGAGGAAAAGGACGTCTTTGATGAGTGTGGGTTGAAGCAACAGGGCAGTGCTGTGATGTTTAGCTGAAACTAAGACCCACCATCAACACCACAAAATTAACCCCCCTTCTATGCAGTCATAACAAGACCACAAAAGCAGGAAGGTGCCCAATTTTAAAAAATGGTCTACTGGAGGTGTCCCTGCCCGTGGCAGGGGGGCTGGAACTAGATGATCTTTAAGGCCCCTTCCAACTCAAGCCATCACAGATTGACAGAACTCGCAAGCTAACCTGACTCATGTCCTGCTGACGCACAGAGCTGCAAAAAAGCAGAATTTCTACCTGACAAATCTCACTAAGCGCCCGAGGGACTCGCCCCGAGCTGCACAAAACTCCCTCGAGCTCCGTGCAGCCGGCAGCGCTCACCTACACCCTCAAAGCCCCCTTGGGAGTGGCAGCCTCCCCACCCACCGGGCAGGCTGCTGCGCCGCGCTGGCCAGCTCCCCGGGAACACCGCGTCCCGAGGAGGGGCTGACCACGCCGCCCCCATCATCCCCGCCGGCTCGGGCACCGCGGAGCCCGGGCGCACGCCTACCGGAGAAGGTGTCGAGGGCGGTGGGCTGGTACTCGTCGGGGTACCCATTGGTGGTGTAGCTGACGACCAGGCTGGTCTTGCCCACGGCGCCATCGCCCACCAACACGCACTTGATGCCCAGCTCTGGGCCGCTGCCGCGAGTTGGGCTATGTCTCCGCAGGGTGGGCGAGTAGTCCAGGAGCTCCTGGGGAGGCATGGCACCGGCACCGGGGCTCGGCGTAGCTCAGCGCTGGGCCGTTGCCATGCTCGGGTGGGCAAGCTGCTGTTGGGGCTGCGCGCTGCCGTGCGGGGCCACCCTCTGCGGCCAGCCTCGCACAGCTCCTCATCGCTACACCTGCCGCCCGGTGCCCAAAACCAGCCCCTATTTCCCTAGGCCCGCCCCGGGCCCGCCTCGCCCCGCCCGGCCGTCTCCTCCCGCAGTGGAGCCCGGGCAGTGCCTGTTCTCCGGGTTTGGGAAGCACCCAGGTGCCTCGCAGGACTCCATCTTTCACAGGCAGAGGGGAAAGCCGCGGTGCCCACACGCATCACCTTGTCTTTTCAAAAGAAGCCGCGCTGATGCTTTTATTTGCATCCACCAGTTGCTCCACCTGGAGCATCTGGGACTTCAGGCGTGACGGGAATAAAATCAGCAGTGCTGGCCAGAGTGGTGATGGACAACAGAAAGCAAAGGACAGAAAGACATCCCCTCTGTTAGCTATGTGGCTGCCACTACTGAGTTCCTTTGGTCCAATCAAGCTGTTGCTGCATGCTGGCAAAAAGCCAGAGTCTGTTTTCCCAGCAGAGGGATTCCCATACACCTCCCTTTCTCCATATGCACCTCCAGTAGCTCACAGACTACACTGTGCCCTGGGCAGCTGGGACGGTGCCTCAATCCCTGTCCCCAGGAGCTTGCTGTCTAAAGAACCATGGCTATGCAAACAGAAGAGCAGGAAGGAGCACACCACTTGAGAAATGTGGCCATGCTATGGCATCAAGTGTTGCACCCCAGTATGCCACCACCAAGTGACTGAAAACATGGAGGGAAGCTGTTAGTGCGTGTGATGTCTAGTATCGCTACATCAGTTTTAAAAGTGGAGCTGTTTCCCACTCGAGGAACTTAGTTGTGATGTTCATTATGGCCTCAGGATGGGAGACTTGTCTGCACTGGACAGGTTCCTGCTTCAAGGAGATGTTGACGAGTAGTTCCCGAGCTTGTATCTCGCTGCGGTTTGCATCCTCAATGAGAAGTTACTCAGGGTTTTCACCTATAGTGACGCTAAACTTGAAAAGACACCTCAAAATCAGGCACAGTCTAAAATGCATTTCCCCATGGCTGACAGAAGGTCCCAGGGACTGCAGCCCCTCAGATTCAAGAGCCTTTGCTGGACTAAGAATGTCTGCTCTTTGGAGATAGTCCCCAAGCTTCCTGGGCATTTTCTCTGCAGTTTTCTCTAGCAGTTTCCTTTAAGCAATCTCTTCAGTGTTTTTAATGGCACGACCTTGAATTTCTATAGCTACAAAATAGTGGTATAAAGCAGGCTGCAGCTAAAAGGTGTGCCAGATAGCAGCGAGTGGCTGCTAACTGCAGTGACTAGCTTGCATTAGACTGACTTCTTCCAGTAGCATTCTCTTCAGTCCTAGCTTACAGCCAGATGACAGCTAAACTGCTCCAGGAGAGGCAGAATGCGCTGGGACGGGCGTAACATGCGAGGTATAGCCGCTGCCTCCAACGGGACTGGCAAGGACGTGCTACGGCGCAGCCAGGGGAGGCGGCAACGGCCAGCGAGGGTCCTGCAGAGGCTAAAATAGTGCAGTTGAGGCATGGGCTGATATTCTGTGAACTATCTCATTTGCATTTGATTGGAAGAAATTAATCTAAATGAGGAGTTATTCACCAAATGATTCCGTGCTAACAAGTGTTAGCAGTAGCGGGGAGAAATGATGCAGTTACGGCAGGTCTTGTTCTCTCTATGTTCTTTACTTAGGAATGGATGCCCCGTAAGATACATTATTGATTCGTTCCAAGGACTGAGTCTCTTTTTCTCTCACTCCCTTTCTAAAGCCTCTTCCTTCTGTAAGTTCTTTTTTCCCTTGCAGTATCTTGCAGCCGTTGGTTGACGCACTCACTTAACTTGCGGATGAGTTCAAGTGATTTTTAATCTATATTTAAACTAAGAGATTAAGCAAACAAACAGGGCAGCTCCCACGGCTTCTCAGGTCTTGCCTTGCTCCTGACAGCTAACAGAAGACACAGGTTTAGTTTTCACAATACAGTGAGGAGTCAGACAGTTTAGTTTTGCAAGATTTTTGGGTTTTTTGGGGTGAAAGTCCGTCCTACTCCCAGAGCTGCTGAATTGACAGCCATGGGGACAGGCTCTGCACCCATCAGTAACAGGGACAGCCAGAGAGACACATCATAACACTGCCTCCTTGATGTGCTCCTTGGCCAAGTCCACCTCTCTTCCCAAGTGGGAAATACCAGTCTGCAAGGCCATGTTTGGCCTGTCTCCCAGAAATTATAATTAGTGCCAATTATGACAGTATTCCTCAGGATGAGAATTCCCATTCACTGAGAATTACATGCAGAAGATCAAACTCTTTTCAGGCAGACCAAATATAGATCTCAGGTACTCTTAGTGTTCAGCTGTTACCCAGCTGGGCTTCACTATCATCTGTAGCCCCTTAAATAAAACAGAGAAACTGCACGCAGGACATGATGATCTTGAAGATCTGTTGGGAGAAGTTGGTGCTGGTCTCTTCTGAGATGTAATTAATGATAGAACAAGAGGGAATTGCCTCAAGCTGCAACTGGGTAGGTTTAGAGTAGATGTTAGGAAAAAAAAAATTCCCAGCAAGAGTGGTCAGGCATTGGAATGGGCTGCCCAGGGAGGTGTTTGAGTCACCAACCCTGCCTGTGTTTAAAAGTTGTTTGGATGTGGTGCTTGGGGATATGGTTTTAGGGTGAACCTTGTAGAGTAGGGATATTGGTTGGACTTGGTGATTCTGAGGGTCTTTTCCAACCTGAATATATCTGTGATTCTGTGATTCCAGCCTCAATAATTCTGTGATTTAGTGGAAATCAGTGTATATACATTTAGGCAGTTGTGTGAGTGTTACCACCAAACAACTTTATCCATTTGTAGAATTACAGCAAGAGAAGTCCAGGGACGAAGTTAAAACCCAGTAAGTGAGCCAGTTTGGATGAAGAAGAAGCTGGAGTTTGCCTCTTGTGGTGGAGGCAAAGCTATGGATCAGTTCAAACCATTCCATAAAATCTTCCCTCCAAACTGCATTGTTAGAATATTGGGAAATCATGATGCTGGGATGTTTTGCAGCTAGTGGTCCTGACTTTCGCTGTCTCCTGAGCAATACAGAGTCTCTGACAGCATCATTTTGTACCCCTTTGTCTAATCTCATTTGGACCTGCATAATTATGTGTGGCCACAGACCAATTTGCTGGAAAGTCAAAGAGTGGGAGCCATCGTTGTAATCTTTAGCAAAGATTATCAAACTATTCACATTGTTTCAAAAAAGGAAACAAAACAAGCCAACCAACCAACCAAAACCCCAAACCCCCCCCCCCCCCCCAAAACCCAAACATTGCAAGTTGGAGGAGCTGGCAGACCTCCTCAGTTTTAAAAGCAGCTGGGCTCCCTCCTTATTGGGGCAAAGAGAAAAAAAAATCAGCCATTCTTAACATGGTCCTGAGCAAACCTGGCCTCAGCTTTACCTGCATTTGTACAAGTGGGCCGCGTGTGTCCATACCCTTTGCAAATGATGATGCCCTTGGATCACATTCCTGAATCCCTTCACAGCACTAAGGATGAGGAAACATAGAACTATGAGAAATGGAAGAATTATGAGAACAGGGGACAATGTCATCAGGCACAGGGACAGGTGGGTGAGAATCTGGATTGAGGGGAGGACTAAACTGGGGTGTGGGTGCTAGAGCAAACCTACTCTAGCTAGTAGAGTAGGTTTGAGCCTGTCTGTGATGCCAAAAGATGCACTGAAGAAGTCAAGATGCCCAGCCGAGATGCCCGGCCAGTGCCTTTATAATCACAATGAGACAACCAGGTCTGAGTCACCCAGCGTTTTGTCATGCACCTGAGTGTGCATCCTCCCTGGGAAAAATCAAGTGTAATTACCACTTTAAAGAAGTGACAGACAAAAGGGTGAAGACAAGAGCCTGAGTCTGATCTTCCCTTGCGGTGTGCCTTGTCTAGTCACTGCAACCTGTAGGAAGTGATGTCAAATGCTTCTTTGTATCATTTTCTATCAGCCTCTCAGGGCAGAAATAGGCCCAACGCACGAATCAGTGGGGAAATTACTACAGCTGAAATCAAAAGGAAGGATTCTAGCATTTACTCTTGATTGATGGGAGCTCAGCAGTTTCTGAGTCCACAGAGCAATAAAAATACTTTACGATCTACATCACCTAATTAGTATTTCTGGTGTGCACTGGAGATGGGTGCTTTTGAAACGCCTTTTAGGAAGATATTAAAAAAAAAAAAAAAAAAAAAAAAAAAAAAAAAAAAAAAAAAAAAAAAAAAAAAAAGAGAGAGAGAGAGAGCTTAATGTGAGAATACAGCTTTCACTATCCCAGCCTCTCAAATGCTCCTTAGAAATGAAAGCAATGCAGTGGACGATGGACAGAGGGAGGAGGGACAGGTGTTCTAGTTCAGCTGTTCACTGCCCCTCTGGCTACGGTGCAGAGGCAAAGAGTGAAAACAATACCGAACTACATTTGAAGATTGAATGATGTTTAAATTACCTTCTGTGAGACTTGCACAGAAACGAGCTCTACTTCTCAGATGGTCTACAACAACTTCAGAAACACGTTGCCATCTGCTGGAGAAAGCACATCTCTTAATAAATCGGCTGATACGTGTGAAAAAAAGTGCGCAAGTTTTANCCCCGTCTTTGAATCTGAAACAGCTGCAGCAAACTTCAGAGTAAGGGCAGGCTGGGAGACGACGCTCTGAGTTAATTGCGTTACGCTAATCAGATAGACACTTTACTCGAAAAAAGGTGTTAACGCTTAACTGGAAGTGTGAGGGAATGAGCAAGAGGAAGGTGATCAGGTTCATATCCTCCATGTGAAAGAGGGAAAGGCAGTTAACAGCTAACAGTGAGGGGCTGCGCTGAAGAAAGATCGCCAGGAAGACCATAAAATGCTGCAAGACCACTGACTCGGCTAATTTACCAGCTTCAGTTCTTCAGCTTATCTCTTACAGATCTATCTTGAGGATCTGAAGTCAGAGATTAGTCACAGGTGTTGGGGAAAAAGCTTTTGCAAGGTAAAAGCATCTTCCTGTGCTTTCTCTCCGTTTCTTGTGTGCTTATTCTAAGACTGATAGTTTCAATGAGGGTATGCTGTGTGCTTACTGAAGGGATAGCTCACTTTGTGGGAAAACTTCTTAAGGTGTCAGAAGAACTGTGGTAAGCAGGTCTATGATTGCTGCTCTGGCACAATGCAGTTCCACCCAGCATTTGCTGGTCTGCAGGAAGTCTGCTTCTGATGATGAGTTTGGCGAGCTTGAGACGTTGGTTAATGGCTAGGGGTGGGCTCTGGTAAACTCATTTTGAGCTTTGATCTCTTCCAGTGCAAATGGTAATTGTTGTATGGCTTCCCATGCAGGTTCTAGTTCAGGTTCTCATGGGGTATGGTGATACCCGCAGGTACACAGCCACAGCACCTTCTTTTACTGTCACAAGTGTGTACATAAAAATTCAAGTGGTCTTTACACTGCCTGTCATTGGTGAAGTGTCACTCTTAGGACAAAGTTTCTTGATTGTGTGGGGACGTGAGTGTCTGCAGCACTCTCTTCGAAGCAGGTAGAGAGACATCTGTATATTACATCTCTGCTGAGGTGTTCCGGAGAGTGTTGCACTTGGGGGAATACAGCTATCTGCCCTGGGCTTTTATGAATGCAGGGTCTTCTTTATGTTGATCATGGTGAAGATCAACATAAAGATATTCATTCTGTATACAGTGAGGTAGAGTGATGATCATGTCTGCAGTGGAAATCTGTGAGGAAGGCCAGGGTTGAATTCAAATTATAACTGTGTCAGTAGGTTACCTCAGCGACAGATCAAGTAATTTAAACCTGACCTGCCTTAGTTCTGCCCTCACCTCTTCCCACGGCTATGTCTTCCTGCCCTCTCTTCTGCACTAGCAGAAGGTGGCTCACATGGTCATCTGCTGCAGGGCAATAAGCTGGCTCGCTCTCTCTACAGTCATACACACCCCAATACTGGCACAAGGTGTGGGCTGGACAGGGCAGTTGGAATGACAGAGACAGTTTTGTGGAAGCCCAGGTTTAGACAGCCTTAATCTGATGGGAATCTGCACCTTGGACACAGTAGATGTTTGTTATTGGCATTATCTAGAATCTGTTCCTCAGGGCAGCTGAATCGCTTAGCATGTCACATAGCATCTAGATGTTGATAGCTCTGTCCATAGCTTGGAGAAAATGCTGTTTAAGCCAAAATTACTGTAAGTGTGACCAGACCCATACGGAAACAAATACCAGAATTTAAGTTCCCAATTCAAACATCACCAAAATCACTAATTCCCTCCTTTTTTACAGACTGACACCACCACTAATCATCTAAATCTCCATGCACTCCTGGTGATTCAAAGTGCTGATAAATCTTTTGCCTGCAACCCTTCTTTTCAGAATATCAAGTCTGTGAACACAGGGATGTAATTATTGTACATGTTTGTAAATTAAATAGTGACAGCAGATGATAGTGCAGATGGACAGAGCAGGCTTGTGGGCCCGGATTAGCCACAGGCTGATGTTTCATTTCCAAATAAGGTGAGAATCTGGCTTCCAATGTAACCACACTCAAATCAGACACAAGTTTCTCAGGAGGCATCAGACCTAGTTGGCAATAGTATCTGCCAGAATGAGAAAAAAAGTCTCTTCCATTTATGAACTTGACCAAAGGGGGGTAAAAAAAAAAAAAAAGAAAAATTGTAATGATATGTCCTGATTTTGGCCTTGAATGGACCCTACAGAGCTGGACACTGAGAAATTTGTGCACAAATTCTAACTTAGTTTCCTAAAGCTAATCTCCAAAACTAATTCTAAAATTAATTTCCAGATATATTTCAAGAGAGTTTATTCCCTCCTTTCAAAAAAATACTTCAGTCTTTTACTGATAAAACTGTGACTATAAAGAGAAGTATAAATACTGCTCTTGAAGGCAACAAGGGGAGACCTCATCTGAAATGAGGTCATGAGCAGGATGAACTCAAGCTACAAGCAATACAGAGAACTACTCAGACGCTCCAGGAAAATAACTATCTCCTCTTCTCTAGGAGGAGAAAAGCAGGATCTTCTTGGTTTGGTAAATTCTGGATTTGGTACATCTTAAATGAAGGCTATGATTGGTGATGAGTTTTGCAAAGGAAATTAACACGCCAAAATGTCCTGTGCTGTAAAGGGCAGTGTTTGAACATGAACTAAAGGATTTGGACCAGCCACAGCTTGAAATTGAAGCTTGAAATCATGAGAATAATCAGCATGTGGAACAGGTACAAGCTGGAGCAGTCAGAGGGGAAAATACCCATGCTTCCAGACAGAGCTCGATAGGAATACAGAAAGGACTATATGATGTGGTATCTACAAGAGTGGGAAAATGGATCTGATAGTGCAAGAAATCCATCCCTACCTCATTACACTAAACCTAATGCAATTCGTGTGTTCCGTTTGAGAAGCTGAAAGAGATCTGTTGCTGTTTATGATGATCATGATGATCTGAGAGCAAAGGAATGTGGTGGTGGTGTTTTGGCTCAGAGCTGCCACAGAAAGAGGGTAAACAGCAGAGGCTGGGTCTGGGTCTTAGTTCCTGCCAGTACTTGCAGGCAGGCTGAGTCAGATCCAGGTTATGTTTTCAGCAAAACAGGCAGAGGTGACCCCCATGGAGGTGTGCTGTGGTAACCTCCAGGACCAGCTAGCATGGGACCTGCATATCTGGTGCAGTGCTGGGGAGAAGGCCTCGGGCTGAGAGATGCAAACTGGAGCCCTAGTTTATGGGGGTGAATCTGGTAAAATGGCAGAGAAAAAGATGTAGCATTGTTTATGCAAAGGCATCTACGTGCCACTGCTGCAGATGGTCCTGCACTGCCACCTGAGGTGCAAGCTGAGTTTGGAAAGACCTCCTCTGTCTTGTAATGGATCCCTCTGTGTTGCAAATTGTCCTACACCCTGTGGAACAACACTTACTTGTACTTCCCAGAAAGGTGTGGAGACAGCACTTCAGGATGCAGGTTAGTGGCCATGGGGGTGTTAGGTTGACAGTTGGACTTGGTGATCTTAGAGATCTTTTCCAACTGGAATAATTCTATGATTGTATAAACAATATATAACATACACATAGTATACAGTATACATATAGTATACACATGTACATTGGTAGTCAATTTATATATCATGAAAGTGAAAATTATTATACAAGAGATTTTAATCTCTTTGTGTTAATGCCATTGTTATAAATTCTACTTTATTCTACTACTAATTCTAAATTAAAGCTGTAAATAACAACTGCTGGCATATCAGAAGAAAAGGAAACCTCGGGGTTTAAGCACTATTTAGTGATACAGAAGTTGGGTTCAACAAACTTAGTGTAGAAATCTGGGATAAACTTGCAAAGCAAATCTAGCACAGTCCAAAGATAGCCTTATGCTGGATCCTTATATGCCATGCCGCAATGATGACCTTAGCAATAAAGCAAGTATTTTACCACTCAAGTGAGACACAGCACAGGAGATTTTACAGGAGCACTTGAAAACAGCCCATTGATGGGTGAACCACTCGCTGGATAAGGAATTGGCTGGATGGTCTCACACAGAGACTGGTGATCAAGGGCACAATGTCCTCCTGGAGACTAGTGACAAGTGGCATCCCTCAGGGGTCAGTGCTGGGACCAGTGTTGTTTAACATCTTTGTCAGTGACATGGACAGAGGAATCAGTGCACCCTCAGCAAGTCTGCAGATGACACCAAGCTGTGTGGCACAGTCGACTTGCTAGAGGGCAGGGATGCCATCCAGAGGGACCTGGACAGGCTGCAGAGGTGGGCCCAGGCGAACATCATGAAATTCAACAAGACCAAGTGTTAAGGTCCCACGCCTGGAACAATCCCAAGCACAATCCCAGGAACAAATACAGGCTGGGTGGTGAATGGCTGAGGAGCGGCCCTGAGGAAAAGGACCTGGGGGTCTGGGTTGATGAAAAGCTCAACATGAGCCTGCAGTGTGTACATGCAGCCCAGACAGCAACCGAGTCCTGGGCTGCATCAAGAGCAGTGTGGCCAGCAGGGCAAGGGAGGGGATTCTGCCCCTTTACTCTGCTCTCATCAGACCCCACCTGGAGTACTGTGTGCAGTTCGGGAGCCCCCAGCACAGGAAGGACATGGAAGTGTTGGAGCAGTCCAGAGGAGGGCCACAAAGATGATCAGAGGGCTGGAGTAGCTCTCCTATGAGGACAGGCTGAGAGAGTTTGGGCTCTTCAGCCTGGAGAAGAGAAGGCTTCAAGGAGACCTGGTAGTAGCCTTCCAGTATCTGAAGGGGGCCTACAGGAAGGCTGGGGAGGGATTATTTACAAAGTTGTGCAATGACAGGATAAGGGGCAATGGGCTTGAACTGGAAGAGGAGATATTTAAACTGGATGTTAGGAGGAAGCTCTTTCCAGTGAGGGTGGTGAGGCACTGGAACAGTTTGTCCAGGGAGGTTGTGGCTGCTCCCTCCCTGGGGGTGTTCAAGGCCAGATTGGATGAGGCCTTGAGCGACCTGTACTAGTGGGAGGTGTCCCTGCCTATGGCAGGGGGTTGGAACTAGATGACCCCTTTCAACCTTACCATTCTATGATTCTTGAGGTCACTTCCAACCTTATCATTCTATGATTCTGTGATTCCTGGTTGCAGTCAGCAGTCTGGATACCGTATTTGCTGAACCAGCACAAATTAATAACTCCAGAGTCACCAAAACTGGGATTCAAACTCCTTAACGCTGTTTCGCAGTAACAAGCAGGCATATCTTTATTAGTAAAGATATTTGGGTTCTAGGGGCATTCCCACGAATCTGGCACAGCAGCTAAAATTCACAGTGGATGTTCATACAGTGAACTGTAGAAGTTACACCTTGTGTCAACACCTAGTAACTATCCATTGGTCAGTTTCTTATTTGCTCCACATTAAAAGTCCATCTTCTCCTAAATTCACTACGCACACCCAGAAGGCAAGGGGTTTATTTTGGGCACCAATATTCCAGGTAGGATGGATGCCTCCAGGGCCTTTGATACTTTTTCAGGCTTGAACTTCGATTAAACTTTTGAATTCTTTTTCATTGTAGTCACAAGTTAGGTCATCAGCTGGTTTGCAAGGTCCTGGACCATATTAATTGGTTTTCTCTGGTTTCGAAGGACACTTCAGTAGTTAAGGATAGGCATACGTGCAGTCACCTGATCTAGCATGAAGTGTCCGTGGCCATGGCGAGGTGGGGGTTGGAACTGGATGATCTTTTCAGTCCCTTCCCTTCCAGCACTGACAGTTCTGTGATTCTGTGACTTATGACGCTAGGATGCAAGGACTCTTTTGTTGGTTACAGGCAATAAGGATGTGATTACACTGTTGAGTTGGCACAAGCTGCCCAAGCTAATTAAAATTGGTAAACATTTTCCAAACCTTTTCCAAACCAGCACAGCACGATGATGTGCTCACCGGACGATTCATCACGTACGCGGCTGCAAACAGGACGGCAACGGCTTGGGGGGCACACACATGCGCTAGACTTGCAAGATTTACGAGACTTGCTGCGCCTGCGCACAGCCCAAGGCCTGGAAGCAGAGGAAGAGGCGGATTAGGCGTGTTCAGAGCACTGCTACAGACAGCACGCTCCTCCCTGCGGCCGCCAGTAGTGGTATCAGGCGGCTCCCGGCGCAGACGCAGTGCGCTACAGTGCGGCCACGTGACGCGGGTCAGCTGAGTGCTGGCGGAAGCGGCGGGCGCGGGCCTGCTGCGCCGGTGACCGCGGGTGGCCATGGCCTCCATCCTGGACGAGTACGAGGATTCCCTGTACCGCTCCGCCTCCGTGCAGCAGAGCCGCGCCAGCGTGGGCATACCACACTCCGGTAGGTTCGCCGCGGCGCCCACGCGCCCTTCTGCCCGGCCTGGCTCGGCCCCCGGGCGCAGCGCGGCGCTGCGGTTACACCACGTCGTGACCCCCACAGTGGAGGGCTAGGCCTGGTGTCTGTCTTTTTGGTGGCCTACTAGCACCTTTCGCTCCTTGGCGGGGCTTGCGGTGTATGGGGAGTCCCGCTGCGGTTTTTCTTGCTGTCAGCGGGGAGGCAAGGTAGTAGCTTGTTAGTCTGGGGAGGTGTGGCGAGCAGGACACGTCAGGCTGTGGGGAGTGCTTACAGGCAAAGGTGTACCGCTGGGTAGGTGACATGACATTCAACTGCGGTTTGTTTCTCCATTTGCTGGGTGAAATATTTTGATATAGGGGTCACTCAGTTCCTGATGAAGCTCAAAGGTAATGCAGGTCGTCTTAGCAAAGCTTGGGTGCTGGCTGTCTGTGGGAGGGCTTCGTGTGGCCATAGTCCCAGTGCCATGAAGAGATGTGTAGTGGAAACACGTGTATTCACATGCTGTGCCTACATAGTCGCAAATTATAACCATACCTCAGTGCTATTAAATTCAGAGCTGTGGCAGTTGTCTGAGAACATCTCAACAGCTTGCTTCCCTTTCCCCCCCACCTCTTTTCTCTAAGGAACCCAACTGTTAAGAGTATCCTTCCTGGTTGTGGGCACAACTGTACCTCTGTGGGGTTAGTTTCCTAACACAGGGACAGTTTACCAAAGACTTAAATTCTTAGAGTGATTCCCTTAGGTTACATGATGGCAAGGTTACTGCTGAAGAAAGTTACAAGGAGAGCACTGGTAAACTTGCCTGCAAAGACCTGTTGAAGCTATGTTATACTTTACTGTTCAGAGAAGTGTAGAATCATTGGAAAGTAACAGCGTGATGACCAGTCAGTTGATTCATTCATGTGAGGGAAAGCAAACAAATGGCAGATATATTCCATTCTAAGTTAAACATTCAGCTCAATAGCTTGTTCACTGTTAGATGCCACCTCACAACATTTGTTGAGTGTGGCTAGGAAATGTAGGTTATGAGAGGATTCTTCTCTACCTGGCATTGTTGTGGCAGCATCAGCTGCTCTGCAGAGCTAGCATTTTAGTTACAAGTTTGGAAATGCATGGACACATTCTTTCAAGCTTTTTCCACGTGTAATGTTGCCTACTTTTAACCTTTGGGGAAGCCAGGTGTTGAGGTTTATGCGTGTTGTAAGAATTAATGAATTGTGTCACACTGCGTATATTTTTGAGTATAAATACAGACAGGATTACTCTGAGTCAAGGTACTGAAGTAGCTATATTCCCTGTGTTTGTTTTAACATGCATAATTATTTTGATGTGTACTGTTAGATAAAGAAAAGTGTGCTGAGTGGTTGTTGGGAAAAGCTATGTTACTGAGAATAAATTTTGAAGGGCTCAGCTTTTCTTCTTGATTGCTGCAACACTGTATCCAGTCATAACTGTCTTAGAGTTGAGAAACCTCCCTGTTTGCTGGCAACTGATGCTGAAATCTGAAATCAGACCCCACTGGTGATTTTGACTCTGCCCCATGTGGCATCCTGGTCACCAAACTGGAAAAACATGGACTTGATGGGTGGAGCACTCACAGGATAAGGAATTGGCTGGATGGTCGCACACAGAGAGTGGTGATCAAGGGCACAATGTCCACCTGGAGACCAGTGACAAGTGGTGTCCCTCAGGGGTCAGTGCTGGGACCAGTGCTGTTTAACGTCTTTGTCAGTGACATGGACAGAGGAGTTGAGTGTACCCTCAGCAAGTTTGCAGATGACACCAAGCTGTGTGGCACAGTCGACTTGCTAGAGGGCAGGGATCCATCCAGAGGGACCTGGACAGGCTGGAGAGGTGGGCCCAGGCCAACCTCATGAAATTCAATAAGGCCAAGTGTAAGGTCCTGCACCTGGGTAGGCACAATCCCAAACACAAATCCAGGCTGGGTGGTGAATGGCTAGAGAGCAGCCCTGAGGAAAAGGACCTTGGAGTCTGGGTTGATGAAAAGCTCAACA
>VWZE01006786.1:0-10262 GCA_013396675.1 Eubucco bourcierii | reverse complement strand
TTCCAGTATCTGAAGGGGGCCTGCACGAAGGCTGGGGAGAGACTATTTACAAGGTCTTGTAATGATAGGATAAGGAGTAATGGGTTTAAAGTGGCAGAGGGGAGATTTAAGCTAGATGTTAGGAAGAAGTTCTTTACAGCGAGGGTGGTAAAACATGGGAACAGGTTGCCCAGGGAGATGAGGTTGTGGATGCTCCCTCCTTGGAGGTGTTAAGGGCCACGTTGGATGAGGCCTTGAGCGACCTGTTCTAGTGGGAGGTGTCCCTGCCGATGGTGGGGGGTTTGAACTAGATGATTGAGGTCCCCTCCAACCTAAACCATATTATGATTCTATGATTTCAAACAAAACATGCACTGGTAGAATTTGTGGACAATCTGAAGTTTAAGGAAATTGATTTTGGAAAGAGATGAAAAGAAACTCTTAACTTCCTGAAAGCAGTTTAAGGTTTGATTGGAAATTCCTCTGTTACAGTTAGTTGTTCCCTGTACTTGTTAAATTGCAGGGTTTTTTTGTTTCTGAAAGGTGTAAATAAGCAAGCAGTGTCTTTGTGGCCAGCCTAAAGTACTGCTGCATTGTAAACTTAAAGCAGTGCAGTTCCGGCATGAAAAAACCTCATTTGGCCTACTGGACTTGACTGATGCTCATGAGCTCAGATTTCTTGGACAGATTAAAAGCACATTTGCCTGGAAATCAGGGTGGGAAATGCTGCAGTAGAGTCTCATCTGAACAGAATGAGGGACACTGGGATCAGGGTGAAGGAGGGAAGTGTTTGAAAGGAATGTGTCTTATAAAATAGGCATCTCCTTTGTGTAGAGACCTGTAAGTCACAAAGTTCATCCTTCTGTGATGGATGCTAAGTAAAATCCTCATATTAGTGACTATGATCCTACAGTTATAATTGTAATAGACACAGTCTTAAAGTATGGATAAAATCCACAGTAAAATGGATACAGTCCAGAATGCTGGAGTCTAATCCATTGGCTTGAACTGTGACTGAATAAAAACAAACAAATCAAAACTGCAACATGAAGCGGCTCACCCCAACTCTGACTCCCTCCCTGTGTATTGGTGTCAGCTGTTTCCTTCCTGTGTTTGGGTTTTCTTGCTGTCTCTGTCAGCCTTAATTTGCCTGGTGGCAACCTGAATAGCCTGAATGAATATGAGGGCTGTTCCCATTAGAGTAATCTTTCCTCACTCTCTATATGAATGTGTGTTTTCATTTATTGGTTAGCTGAGGCATCATGTGAATCTGCAGCTTGGGAGCTTTGTCTGCATGTTTTGAACCACAATGCATACCAGCACATTTAAACCATGGTGTTGCAGGTCCCTAATCTGAAATGAAGAACATCTGTTTTGCTTAACTGGGAATAAAGGGACACATATTTGCATAAATGGAAAATGTTTAAGATGTGGATCAATGTGTAAGAAAATGTGCTGAGCAAAAGGCTGCCTACTCAGACTGTGGTTGCTTTGTCTGTTCCAGCATGTGCATCTTTTCCTCTAAAACATCCTTTAAAGTTCCTGTAGCAGACCTAGTGGTGAGGCAGAGGCATGGAGAAGACATTGGTGGAAGAGGCAGTTGAAAGATTTGTAGTGTTAGCAATACTGCAGTGGCTTGTTCAGGAGCAACAGGGCTGAAATTAGTTTTTCCAGGTAATTTGGGAGAGGTTATAGGTATTGAGCGTGCCTTGAAGTGGTCTAGAGAGTGTAGGGCCTGTGTTCTCTAGGATGGAAGCAGCCTTTTACCTCTGAGATACAATCTCAGGTTTCTTTTCCCTTTATATACTCCTATGTTTATATACTCCTAGTTAGCTACTTTGACCATGAATGGCCTTAACTTTCTATATCTCTTTTAGTTTTAATCTTCCTGTTCAGGCTAACTGTTGCATGAATCTGCTTCCTTTAGAAGTCCTTCACGTGCATGTGGAGTGAGGCAGATGGGCTACCCTGGCAGTGTATCAACCTGTCTTGCTTTCTAGCTTGAGGTGGTGTGGTTAGACTGAGGTTGTCTGCTCTTTTCTTTGTCAGAGGGTTGTGTAGCACTTCATGCAAATGGGGAGTTCAGCCACTGGGAAAACTTGTCTTGTGGGACAGATATGGATGAAAGTTTGTGATAAGATGGGTGCATACGTGTTCCAGGATTTTACTAATGAGTATCATCACTTGGTTTGGGGTTTACATGAATGCCTCCTTATTTTGCAGCTTATTGATGTATCTCAGCTCTTCTGTAGTTTTTTTGCGCCCTCATAGGAAAAGCACATGGGTACTCTCCACAGTTATGAATAGAATGGCATGGTCTCTGCAAGTCTCTTGTGTTTGGTTGCAGAGATCTGCCCATCTTCAATAAAAACTAAATCTACCATGGTGCTTCTCTGTGCTGCACATGTCACAGGTTCACCTGTCTTAAAAGTTTGTTGACCACTTGCCAATGGCGAGGCTTTTGCCTTTGTCATAGCCAAAGGGAAGAATTTGAACTGCATTTTGTGCTTTGCCTATCTGTACTCAAGATCACGAGGTTTTTAAAACAGTAGATTTCTAAATTTTAGTTATTTTGACATATTTCTCCAAAAGCATGTCACTTGCCTCAAGTCAGATCTTACCTTTCCATTCTCTTCCTTTCCCACCTAGATTTCCTTCCTAAATAGTCCTTCAGCATTCTTTCCTGTGGATTTTACATTTCCCAAGCTAGCTGTGACTACACTGACCAGCTAAATATTTAATTATAGTCACTTACTCACTCTTCCACTTCATTGATTTGTCAGATTTACTTGATTTGTCTTAAAGAATGTAGCATGTGTCTTGTAAAGTGACCATGTCTTGTCCAACTTTAGCCATCAGAGTCTTAACTAGGCATTTCTTAGCATTCATGAAAAGATCTGAGGATTAGATTACTCTGGACCCATCCTGGAATTTACCACGAGGGAGTAAACCAATCTTTTCTTTGGCTCAGGAAGCAATTTATGCTGAGATTGGAGTGTTGGTTAAGCAGTCATCAGGTCCTGGTGGTTGTTTGGGCTCTAATAAGTGGGTCATGTGCCTTCCAGTGACAATTGGCAACTTGCATTTGGGAGTGTTATGGTTGGTACAACAAGGTTATGGTAGTAGCATCACTGACTTCGGCTGTGTTTGCTGCAGCAAATAGTCTATTAGACTTCTTTCAACGATTAAATCTGCTATGTGGACATGGAAAAACCCACTATGGCTTTAGCTTGTGAGTGAGGGACATCAAGTGTTGTAGCTCATTCAATTCCAGCATAGAATAAGAGAAAGATAGCTTTTAATTAAAGCCATAGTGGTCACTTGGGTAGCTTGTATGGGAGTGTCACACCAGAGCCCTCTTTGTGTCTTATGTGATGCCAACCATTCTTTCCTGCCTTGAACTAATAAACTACCAACCAAGGAAAACAAATTACTTTGTGATTCTGCTGTAATTTACGGCTCTTCATGCAGTTTGTGTGACAGGTTTGTGGCTTCCCCTGTAATTCTGTGTGCCTTCAAATTCTTATGACAAGTGTGCAGTTCTGTGGTAAGACAATAAAGCATATTGCTGCTCGTCTTCCCTGTTGTACACACCTATGAGTGCCACTTTCTGTGTTCATGCTTCATAGAGCATATTCTCTTTTCATTGAAACTTGGAGCAGACTGCTTCTTCTAGGCTTTTAGGTTAGATTTTGTTGTAGTGCGGGGTGGTTGTTGTGGGGTTCTGTCTCCTTTTGGCTTTAAATATTTGTGTTCTTTCACCAGGGTATGTAAATGCACGGCTGGAGAAGGAAACACCAATATTTAACAAGCAAAGGATTGATTTTGCTCCTCCTGAGAAAATCAACAGCTTGGTGGTCTCCTCTAACCAGCTCTGTATGAGCCTTGGGAAAGACACTCTTCTCAGGTAATGTTGCCGTAGGCCTTCAAGTTATTGCTTGTTTTCCCCTGCGTTTTTTTTAGAAGTTGTCAGAGAACTTACAGTTCCAAACTGGATAAGAAGTCATGAACTTGGTATGGAAAACAGAAAGCAATTACGCCTACATGAAGTTGTGTTGGAAGCATGCTTTCATGGTTTCTCTTTGCAGGATTGATCTTGGGAAGCCAGATGAACCTAATCAGGTGGAGCTGGGACGCAAAGATGAAGCCAGAGTCTACAAGATGTTTTTGGACCACACAGGTGAGGCAAAGGAGTACCTCTACTTACAGAGAGTGCTTGGCAGCAGATGCAATCGAATGTGCGTAACAAGCACTGGTGAGGGACTTCTCTTCCTGTCTCTCCGAGGACTCTGTTGTGCAGGGTCCCTGCCTGCTAACTTGCCCCAGTGCTGTAAGAAAAGCACTGACTTGATGTGCATATGCTGCTGCTTCTGAAACAAACATGTAACTGGGCTGTTCTGAGCAAGGCTGCTCAAACCAGCAGAAGGGCCTATTTGCAGTCAGCCTCTGCTGTGTGTGTTTATATAAGAATTTGTACAACTAAACCCTAAAACATCTGCAGCTCACTGCAGGCTTGGCTGATTTTAAGAAATGACCCAAATGTTTGGGAAGAGATGCTCATACCTGTCACCAGCTGCCCTGTTTATCCTTAAAGCACTCATTAAAACAGAGTAGTAGCTGCTTGCTGGAGCATCTGGGTCTAGTCATTTAAATTTGCAACATGTGGACTGCTGTCTTGATCCAGCGTGGAAATCCCCCACGTTCCTGTGAGTGCCTGGGAAAGTCTTGGGTTAAGTATGTTGATATCAGAGCTTATCAAATGTGAAGATTAGAAACCTCAGGAACTTGGCTTGCTTAGACATAGGCTTAATTTGTTTTCTCCTTCTCCTTCCCATACCCCTCTCCTGCTGGCAGGCTCCCACCTCCTGATAGCGCTGAACACCAGCGAATGCCTTTACCTGAACAGAAGTGTTCAGAAAGTGCGAGCACTCTCCCGCTGGAAAGGTCACCTGATTGAAAGTGTGGGCTGGAACAAATTCCTCGGTTCAGAGACCAACACTGGGCCTATTCTGGTGGGGACAGCCCAGGGGCAGGTGTACGAGGCTGAAATCTCTGTCAGCGAGGGGAGCCTCTTCAGCACTAATCCCGACCAGTACTTCCGACAGGTCTATACTCTGGAAGAGGAGTCGGGACCGGCCCCAGTCTGCTGCTTGGAGATTGAACGAGGGCTAGAAGGGAAGTTTTTTATTATAGCCACCACTCGAAAGAGACTCTTCCAGTTTGTTGGCAAAGTACCTGAAGGGACTGAGCAGCAAGGTTTCAGCTCCATCTTTGCTATGCATGCTGACCATCTGCCCAGCTTCCGGGAGTTTCCAGCCAACTTGGGTTTCAGTGAGATAGCCTTTTACACCCCGAAACTGCGCTCCAACCCCCGCTCCTTTGCCTGGATGATGGGGAATGGTGTTTTGTATGGTACCTTGGATTATAGCCGACCCGATTCGATTCTGAGCGATGAGCGGGTCTGGGTTTACCCTGCGGATATTGACGTAACTGTGAACAAGCCAATATCCATTGTGCTTACTCAGTTCCACTTTCTCTTGCTGCTGCCTGACCGGGTGAAGGCTGTGTGCACTCTGAACGGGCAGGTTGTTTTCCAAGATCTGTTCCTGGAGAAGTTTGGCTTGCTGACTCGCATGATCAAAGATCCCACGGTCCAGCAGATATGGATCCACACTGAGAAAGTAGTGTTTCGCTACCATGTCCAGCGGGAGTCTAGAGATGTGTGGAAGATGTATATGAACATGAACAAATTTGATTTAGCCAAAGAGTATTGTAAAGACCGTCCAGAGTGCCTAGATATCGTGCTGGCAAAGGAGGCAGAGCACTGCTTCCAGAACAAGAGGTATATAGACAGTGCCAAATGTTACGCGCTGACCCAGAACTACTTTGAAGAAATTGCTCTCAAGTTCATTGAAGCCAAGCAAGAAGAGGCCCTGATGGAGTTTCTGCTTAAGAAACTCAGTAACCTAAAGCCTTCTGAAAAGACACAGACCACATTGCTGACCACGTGGTTAACAGAGCTGTACCTGAACTGGCTAGGTGTACTGGAAGGAGATCCCTCACAGCGAAACCTCTACCTGGATACACGGGAGAAGTTCCGCACCTTCCTGAGCAGCCCTAAGAACAAAGACTGTCTGTTTAATAACCGGGCATCTATCTATGAGCTGTTGGCAAGCCACGGGGACACCGAGCACATGGTCTACTTTGCAGTCATCATGCAGGACTATGAGCGTGTAGTAGCTCATCACTGCCAGCATGACGAGTACGACGAAGCTCTAAACGTGCTGTCTAGGCACAGAGATGAGAAGCTGTTCTACAAGTTCTCTCCGGTCCTTATCCAGCATATTCCCAAGAAAGTAGTTGATGCTTGGATTTCCATGGGTTCAAGACTGGATGCCAGGAATCTCATTCCAGCCCTTGTTAACTATAGCCAGAGTGCCAGCACACAACAGATCAACGAAGCCATTAGATATATGGAGTTCTGTGTCTATCAGTTGGAGGAGACCCAGGAAGCCATTCACAACTACCTGTTGTCTCTTTACGCTTTGTGTCGGCCAGACTCGTTGCTCTCATACCTGGAGCAGGCAGGAACTAACCCAAACCGGATCCACTATGACCTGAAGTATGCCTTGCGACTGTGCGCAGAGCACGGCCACCACCACGCCTGTGTCCACATTTACAAAGTGATGGAACTGTATGAGGAGGCTGTGGATCTCGCCTTGCAGGTATGTATGTGTGTGTCCCTGCCTGTGTGCAGTGATTTATAGGGATTCTGGCTTGTTCAAGTCATCCTGAACAACTGAGCACTGAGGGGAGTTGGACAGACTCCTTGGTACAGGAGCTGTGCAGCTGAGTCTGGGGAGGAAGAATTGTCTCACTTAAAACAACTGCAAAAGCACAGAAGTATGTTGAGTAGAGAGCTGAGTGTGACAAACCATAATGAGGGTAGGGGCGCAGAGATACAAGGACAAGTGCTGTCTGTCTAAGCCTAGTCTCTAACATAACATGCCTTTAACATATCTGCATTTATGCAGAGCTTGTCTAGCCATTTTTCAGAATTCTTAATTCCTATCCTTAACTGTGATAATTACCAGAGAATGCCTTTGTCAGCTTAGTCTGACCCTCATGGAGATGTTGGATTTATTTTTCTCTTGCATTGCTACGTCTTTGCTGAAACGTGTGGCCAAAGTATTGTGGATTTGCCCTTATTGCAGTGCTGAAATTTGTCATTCTCTTTGGGTCACAAGCAAGTCTTTGGGGAGGAATACTAGAGGAGAGGTTTCTGATGTGTAAACAAGGAGCAGGCCAGTAGTGCAGCCCTAGGCAAGGAGGTGTCAGGAGAAGCTTTCTGTTCCTGCCTTCTATAATGGATAGGAGGCTCTGAAGTTGAATGATGGATAACAAAAGAGGAAAGCTTAACTCACTTTCCATGTCCTTCCAACTTGTAGGTGGATGTTGATCTTGCAAAGTCCTGCGCAGATCTCCCTGAAGATGATGAGGAGCTGCGGAAGAAACTGTGGTTGAAGATTGCTCGGCATGTTGTTCAGGAAGAGAAGGATGTGAAGAAGGCAATGGCCTGCCTCTCCAGCTGTGCTCTGCTGAAGATCGAAGATGTCCTTCCGTTCTTTCCAGATTTTGTCACTATTGACCATTTCAAGGAGGCAATCTGTAACTCCCTGGAGGACTACAATAAACATATTGAGGAGCTGAAAAGGGAAATGGAGGAAGCCACACAGAGTGCCAAGAGAATCCGAGAGGACATCCAGGAGATGAGAAATAAGTATGGCTCTGTGGAACCTCAGGAAAAATGTGCTGCTTGTGATTTTCCACTTCTAAACCGCCCTTTTTACCTTTTCCTCTGTGGACACATGTTTCACTATGACTGCCTCCTCCAAGCAGTTTTCCCGAACCTCCCTGCCTATAAGCAGGCAAAACTTGAAGATCTTCAGAAGAAACTGGCAGCTACCAGTCAACCTTCCAAGAGCCACCATCGTCCCAAGGACGCAGATACCATTAGCTTGGGGAAGGGGCAGCAGAGCCGGGAACAGCTCAAAGCTGACATTGATGACATTGTGGCAGCCGAGTGTGTGTACTGTGGTGAGCTGATGATCCGGTCCATTGACAAACCTTTTATTGACCCTCAAAAATATGAAGAGGAGATGCAAAGCTGGCTGTAATTTTCCAAAACTGCAGCTGCCAGTGCACTACAGTGCTTTTGTTCGCAACTGGTGAAGCTTCTGTGGTGGAAATATAACCTCCCAAAGCAGGAACACAGTAGCTTCTGTGAAACTAAAGAAAGAGTAACAGGGTCATGTTACCAGGATGACAGTGAAGTAGTCTTGAAAAATGGGGAGAGACAACTATGACTGTCTTAAGAATTTGAGCAATAGTTAGAGCTAACCTAGTGGAATATATTTAGCAGATGTTTGCTGCTTGCAGTTCTGAGGTTCTCTGTGTGAAGCTAATGGTGTGCCTTGTGGTCCAGAAGGAATTTGGAACAACCTGTGATTTGTCTGCCCTGTTGTGTGATATTTGTTTTGGTTAAGACAAGCTCAAAGGGGAAGGTAGCGAGGAACACCTAAGCTGTGTAACCTTCATCACTTTCAAAGCTAGAATTGCCTTCTGTTTCCTTTTGGCTGAGAGTCTGCAGCCAGGTACGTGGAGAGAACATGAAAGAACAAATGCATATATATTTTGTAAACTTGATGTTGTACAAATACATGTTCCTACACAATGTAACACAAGAACGTGTATCATTCTCAAGCAGGAGTGTCTCATAATGCGCTGAAGTAATTTGCCTGCACTTCAAGGTGTATCATTCTTTCCCCTAAGCTTTATGGACAAGCCTGTACATCTGAATTCTAAGTACTGTTTCTGGCAGTGCTTCCCAGCCTGTTCACCCCTTCCTCCCTCCCTCTCTCTGTCCTGTTTCCACCATGACGTTGTATAGTTGGTCTTGGTTTTGCCCTCACCTCAAACCAAAACTGATACATGCACTCATAAGGTTTCATCTGATACTCTGCAAGCAGGAGCAGAACCTGTTCATATTGTCCTGCTGTGGTCCTCTTCAAGCTGCACTTCAGTAATAGGCTAGAGATCTACTCATAGGTTCTCTCAAGGGTAGACCACAGAAAAGCTCTGTAGGTGTGAAATCTGCTTTGCCATCTGAAGGCAGTGCCTTGTGAGCAGGCAGCCTTTTGCCTTGCTGATGGTATGTGATACTTTCTGCAGGAGGCTGCAGGTCGGTGCTTCTGTCTGTTACTCTGGCTTGGAAAATTCTTCCCAGAAGGTGGCAATCACTACATTGTGGCAGTGGGAACAAATAAAGTCCTTTTGCAGTTTAGCGAGGCTTCCTTGGTTTATTTATGAAGAAACTACAATTTTAATGCAGTTCTGCTGTTTGGGGCTGAATCTCAGAGGTAATTGGCAGAAGAATGGAATTATTTAAATGAAAATGGAACTAGGTGATCTTTGTTCCAACCTTACCATTCTATAAAAAGTATGATTCTTGTACTTAAGGCAATAGAAGATACTGGCTTCTGAAAAGCATTTTCAGTTCTCTATATGAATGTACCTGCTTGTCCCGAGTACCTCTCCCAATTTGCTAGTCACTTAGCTCTTCCTGGGGTTGTAGAAATGGATCTTCACACCCATTGAAAAGAAATACAAATTGACTTCCTTAAGGAGCTGACCTAAGAATTTTGCTAACCATTGAGATCTCCAAAGAAATGCTTGGTTTTGCGGGAAGCCTGGAAGGAATGAGTTTTATCTGTGTAAAGTGACATGAGTAATAACAAAAACAGAGCTGACGGGAGGAAGAATTGAGGCTTTGAAATCCTTGTTTCATTGTTGGAACCATGGGGCCAACAGCCTCATTACCACCTGGGAGTGTTTGTTGCAGGCTTATCAGAAACCACCGTTTCCATGAAACAGTGGTTCAGAACCCCATGCGCTGTAGTTTTCTTTGGCTCTGGAGAGGCTTTTGCTTTGAATGAGTCGATGGTTCTGCCAGAAGAATTTGTGATGAAAACGAAATGTGATGTCTTTTGAAGTTCAGCATTAAACCTGTTCTAACTGGCCGCTCCTGAATCATCTTCATGTTAGCAGTGTGATATTTAAGGTTGTTTGTGTCATCGTAAAGCAACAGTGCTGGGCTGCTCTCCATCGTCTCCGAAAGGTCCTGGAGAACAGGAAGAGTGCCTGAAGGCTGGAGGAAAGCCAGTGTCACTCCAGTATTCCAAAAGGGCAAGACAGAATCATAGAATCATAGAATGGTAAGGTTG